>CATQFL010000143.1:0-57978 GCA_956483635.1 Panzeria rudis
TCTCTAAATCTATATATATATATATATATATATATATATATATATATATATATATATATATAATATATATATATATATATATATATATATATATATATGTATGTATATATATATATATATATATATATATATATATATATATATTATATATATATATATATATATATATGTATGTATATATATATATATATATATATATATATATATATATATATATATATATATATATATATATATATATATATATATATGTATATATATATATATATATATATATATATATATATATATATATATATATATATATATATATATATATATTATATATATATATATATATATATATATATATATATATATATATATATATATATATATATATATATATATATATATATATATATATATATATGTATATAAATATATATATATATATATATATATATATTTATATATATATGTATATGTATATATATATATATATATATATATATATATATATATATATATATATATATATATATATATATATATATATATATATATATATATATATATATATATATATATATATATATATATATATATATATATATATATATATATATATATATATATATATATAGATATATAATGTATATATATATATATATATATATATATATATATATATATATATATATATATATATATATATATATATATATATATATATATATATATATATATATATATATATAAATATATATATAATATATATATATATATATATATATATATATATATATATATATATATATATATATATATATATATATATATATATATATATATATATATATATATATATATATATATATATATATATATATATATATATCCTCTTTAAACTTATTTTTCGTAATGAATAATAAAATTAGATACTTTTTGTCGGTTTTATAAATATTTAATATATTTAATGTTATAACGGTAGCATGATTTTAACGAAAATGTCACAATCCTTAAGGCTCAACCATAATATGCATAAGCTAGCTTGAGCTAATGTCAAAAGTCAACGAAAAGTCTGTCAAATACTTAAGCAAATTAGAGAACACTTTTAGCTGACTATATTGAACTTACATGAATGTATGTATGCAGCGTAGCCGTTTCAGTTATTTTAATTGTTAAGGCCAAGATTCAATATTCTACATGACGGAACGATTCATTCACAGGGAAATCTGATAGAATTATGTCAGATTATCTGGTTAATGAAACATAGTGTGTCGTTGGTGTCACAATATCACACAAAATATATAAAAAACAAATGTTTTGAAATATTTATGTTATCTTACATATTTCGTCAACTAATTTATAATAATATACACACATACAACAGCTATATTCAGCATCTGTCTAATTAATAAAGCAGATATTTCTGTTTTTTTAGCAACTACACCAAAAAGTGCCACTCTGATCGCATAGAGAATATTAGTTATGAAAGTTTTCAAAAAAATTGGAAAACGGACAGACCTGTCAACAAATCTGTCAAACATATTCACTTTTGCGCCTCACTATCACACTTTTTGAGCACTCATGAGTTTTTTGACCGATCTAACGACTAATGGCGTTTTCTTTTCTAGAAAAAATGTAACACTTTTTTATTAATATGATTATTTCGAACTTATTTGCTTTGTGAATCCAAATTGATCATTAGGCTAAGGTTCATAACATTATATTTAGAAAGAATTGGGCATGATTAATATTCCAAGGAACAAGGGAAACATTTAGTTGATGTTAACTTTTCCCTTGTTCCTTGGAATATTAATCAAGCCCAATTCTTTCTGAATATAACGTTACGAACCTTAATTTATTTTATTTTTTATTAAATAAATCGCAATTTAGCATTCCTTTAAAGCAAACATTTATCTTCTGATGCAATGATTTCTCATAAATTCACTTCCCCGAAAAATTATTATATTGAAAATTTTCATTAAAAAGTACAAACAATGCACCATTTTTTTTAGAAAAGAAAACGCCAAAAGCCTGTAGTGTCCCCTACCATTTTTAAAAAGAATTATTGGGCCAAATTGCTAGCAAACCCTTTGAAACGAAAAAGAGTTTTGAAAATCGGTTCACAAATGACAGAGTTATGGATTTGGCGAGCAAATTTCCCCCCTCCGATTTTTGACAAACAAATTTTGGGACCAAATTTTGTCAAACCCTTTCAAACAAAACAAGAATTTTGAAAATCGGTTCACAAATGAGAGAGTTATGCATTGGGGGGAGCAAATTTCCCCCTCCGATTTTCGAAAAAAAATTATGGGACCAAACTGCAGGCAAACCCTTTCCAACAAAAAAAGAATTTTAAAAATCGCGTCACAAATGACAGAGGTTGCGTGTACAAACATAAAAAAGTAAAAAAAACATACACACGAATTGATAACCTCCTTCTTTTTTGAAGTCGGTTAAAAATGCAAAGTATTTTTTTTAATGCATAATATCTCTGAAACTAGAGGTGATAGGAAAATAATAAAGATATTTTCAGCGCATGAAAATACATCAGTAATTTTAATTTCAATAAATTAAAATAAAATAAAAGTTTTAAGGACTAAGCCAAAAACACACGATTTTTAAAATCCTTGCAATAACAGTAAGATATACTAATATACTCGTAAATGTAACTCTACCCAAATGAAAGGGAATTTTGTGGAGATTAATAATCCGGAAAGTATTTTAAAGTTTGGGGGACGAGTCGTGAAATATTAAGCGAATAATACAAAAATTGGTGTAAATTACGCAAATGCTAAATGTCACTATATCTGTAAAACTAGAGCTGCTAGGGAAAAGCTAATAACGCCATCGTAATCAGGGAATAAAAATACATAAGAATTGCCATTTTGTTGTGCTGTGTTATGTATGTATTACAAAATACTTTATTTCATAATAGCTACATACATATGTATATACAAAAGTTTTGCATATTTTACGACAACAATAATTAAGAAATTATTGCATAGATATTTCGTGTAGCATTGCATGTACAAGGAATAACGACTAAACTCGACTTTGGCAAATGTATAAAAGAGAATTTTAAAATCGCTGCCTAATATCAAGCAATTTAGATTAAGCTAATGCTAGCAACTTTATACCATAATAATTTTTAATTTAATTTATAATGAAACAACAGTTAACTTAAGAGAAATAAACAAAAGTATAATAAACAAAAGTATAATAAACAAAAGTATAATTTGTCCTAGCTCGAATTGACTGTTATACCATGTGACCGCAGATATACCTTTTATATTACTTTCTGAAGGGTATATAAGACTCGCTACAGCCGAATATAGCACTCTTATATAATCCTATATCGTTTCCGATTTGGTGACTAGGAATCGAAAAAGAGAACTTCTTCCAATGACAGCCCTATGTAGGAATCATTAGAAATGATCTAAATTTGCACTACTCTACATTTCCATGACTTTTTTGGAGTGTTTTTTTACGGGGTATTTGCCTATTCATTAAATCCGATAGGAATTCGATTGGAAAAGGAATTCCAAACCCAATTCCGATTGCGTTTATAAATCGTAACGATATTGCTTTTTTCAAAGAGTGTTTATTTTCGTTAAAAATTCAAAATATCGTTTACAAAAATGTGTATTTAGTAATTACACGCCAGGAAAATTTTGTTGTACCATTAAATGTATAAATTAAAGGGCTCCTGAAGTCAAATTCATGAACAAATAATTCCGTTTCTCAACGGAATTTTTGTTAATTCAAGAGCGAACGGATTTCATCAATCATCTGGTTTTGTAGAGAAAATGACAAAAAACCAATCCGTACAAGTTTCTGTAAACAGGCTGTATATAAGCTTTCAAGCTGAACTTTTGTAACACTGATTGGAGTCAATCCACGTTAGGGTTTTGTTTTGTTTTGGCCCAATAGGTGGCCATGGGGAGGAGTTATTTTAAAAAATCTGTATGAAGTTAAAAAAACAATACATTTGGAGGTAATTCAATGTTTGCCGAGCTCAGATAATAAATTATTAAAACATAGTATATGAATAACAGATTCTGAAATTCTTTATATTAAAGCAAAAAAATTTTAAAATATTAAAAAAATTTTTTTTTGTTTTTCACGCAACAAATTTATAAAATATTTCAAATTTTGTTTTTGTTCTCTTTATAAATTTCAATTTGATGACGTGTTTTACACACGTAGGGCCTACATTTTTTCTAATAAAATAAAAATTGGAATCTCCTAATGTTTGATCAAAGACAACAGAATAAAGAAATTCACTTTTTACAGAAATTAAAAAACGACAAATCAAATTTAAAACTTCAAGATTAGTGCTGTTTTTGATGATAGCGGAAGAGTAAAAATATTTTTCTTTATAGCTTTTTTTATCGTCCATAAAACCATAATACATTTCGATTTCGATATTTTCAAAAATTGTTAGAAAGCAAACTTGTCAGAAACGAAAAGGTCGAAATCTTGCAGTGGTGGCACCCAATGGTTATAACATTAAATATATTAAATATTTATAAAACCGGCAAAAAGTATCTAATTTTATTATTCATTACGAAAAATAAGTTTAAAGAGGATATATATATATATATATATATATATATATATATATATATATATATATATATATATATATATATATATATATATATATATATATATATATATATATATATATATATATATATATATATATATATATATATATATATATATATATATATATATATATATATATATATATATATATATATATATATATATATATATATATATATATATATATATATATATATATATATATATATATATATATATATATATATATATATATATATATATATATATATATATATATATATATATATATATATATATATATATATATATATATATATATATATATATATATATATATATATATATATATATATATAGCAGCTCTAGTTTTACAGATATAGTGCCATTTAGCATTTGCGTAATTTACACCAATTTTTGTATTATTCGCTTAATATTTCACGACTCGTCCCCCAAACTTTAAAATACTTTCCGGATTATTAATCTCCACAAAATTCCCTTTCATTTGGGTAGAGTTACATTTACGAGTATATTAGTATATCTTACTGTTATTGCAAGGATTTTAAAAATCGTGTGTTTTTGGCTTAGTCCTTAAAACTTTTATTTTATTTTAATTTATTGAAATTAAAATTACTGATGTATTTTCATGCGCTGAAAATATCTTTATTATTTTCCTATCACCTCTAGTTTCAGAGATATTATGCATTAAAAAAAATACTTTGCATTTTTAACCGACTTCAAAAAAGAAGGAGGTTATCAATTCGTGTGTATGTTTTTTTTACTTTTTTATGTTTGTACACGCAACCTCTGTCATTTGTGACGCGATTTTTAAAATTCTTTTTTTGTTGGAAAGGGTTTGCCTGCAGTTTGGTCCCATAATTTTTTTTCGAAAATCGGAGGGGGAAATTTGCTCCCCCCAATGCATAACTCTCTCATTTGTGAACCGATTTTCAAAATTCTTGTTTTGTTTGAAAGGGTTTGACAAAATTTGGTCCCAAAATTTGTTTGTCAAAAATCGGAGGGGGGAAATTTGCTCGCCAAATCCATAACTCTGTCATTTGTGAACCGATTTTCAAAACTCTTTTTCGTTTCAAAGGGTTTGCTAGCAATTTGGCCCAATAATTCTTTTTAAAAATGGTAGGGGACACTACAGGCTTTTGGCGTTTTCTTTTCTAAAAAAAATGGTGCATTGTTTGTACTTTTTAATGAAAATTTTCAATATAATAATTTTTCGGGGAAGTGAATTTATGAGAAATCATTGCATCAGAAGATAAATGTTTGCTTTAAAGGAATGCTAAATTGCGATTTATTTAATAAAAAATAAAATAAATTAAGGTTCGTAACGTTATATTCAGAAAGAATTGGGCTTGATTAATATTCCAAGGAACAAGGGAAAAGTTAACATCAACTAAATGTTTCCCTTGTTCCTTGGAATATTAATCATGCCCAATTCTTTCTAAATATAATGTTATGAACCTTAGCCTAATGATCAATTTGGATTCACAAAGCAAATAAGTTCGAAATAATCATATTAATAAAAAAGTGTTACATTTTTTCTAGAAAAGAAAACGCCATTAGTCGTTAGATCGGTCAAAAAACTCATAAGTGCTCAAAAAGTGTGATAGTGAGGCGCAAAAGTGAATATGTTTGACAGATTTGTTGACAGGTCTGTCCGTTTTCCAAATTTTTTGAAAACTTTCATAACTAATATTCTCTATGCGATCAGAGTGGCACTTTTTGGTGTAGTTGCTAAAAAAACAGAAATATCTGCTTTATTAATTAGACAGATGCTGAATATAGCTGTTGTATGTGTGTATATTATTATAAATTAGTTGACGAAATATGTAAGATAACATAAATATTTCAAAACATTTGTTTTTTATATATTTTGTGTGATATTGTGACACCAACGACACACTATGTTTCATTAACCAGATAATCTGACATAATTCTATCAGATTTCCCTGTGAATGAATCGTTCCGTCATGTAGAATATTGAATCTTGGCCTTAACAATTAAAATAACTGAAACGGCTACGCTGCATACATACATTCATGTAAGTTCAATATAGTCAGCTAAAAGTGTTCTCTAATTTGCTTAAGTATTTGACAGACTTTTCGTTGACTTTTGACATTAGCTCAAGCTAGCTTATGCATATTATGGTTGAGCCTTAAGGACTGTGACATTTTCGTTAAAATCATGCTACCGTTCTAGTTTTATATTTCCCCTCAATTTCTGTTTTTTTATTATTCTGAAAATTTATCATTTGCGTGAAAATATAAACTTAACTAATTTGCAATACGCCTTTCTATATGCAACCATGCAAACTTTAACAATGTTACACACCGCAAAATATATTAATAAAGTTGTCCATGTGTACAAAGGACAAACTCACTTCTAACGTTAAAATAGTGAAAACTCGCAGAATTTGAAAGAAGAATGAGTGCCAATATTGCGAACTTTTGCGAAAAATAGCAACATTTTAAACAAGCCTTAAAATTAATTAAAACTCGTTAAAACTGGAGCTGTAATGTCAAGAAGCCGCGAAAAGTTGCGAAAAATTGCAAAATTTTAAACAAGCCATAATTTTGATCAAAATTTGCTAAAACCTTAAGGAATGGCATAAATTCGGTAAAAATCGCGAAGATGTCAGAAATTCGTTAAAACTTATAAACAGCTACATAATATCATCGTCTAATATTGTTCAAAAAACGCGAAAACTGTAAAGCTGTTGACAAGTTGCAAAAAGTCGCTTTTATCGCGAACATTGCGAAAATTCGCCAAAAGTTCCAAAATCGGAAACACGCCTAAAATTGATTAGAAATCGAAAAAATTTATTAATGCAAAAAAAACGTGAAAAACTTACAAGTTCGCGAAAAAAGGCTAAATGTATGTATGATGAAATCAATGAAGTACATATGTATATCAAAATTAAGTACAACAAAAATGAAGTATGACAAAATTTCAGAAAATCATATAGATCGTAAAAATGAATTGGCTAATATCGCGGAAATTATAATGTGTATGTGTAGTAAATGTTTTTGTTGTTTAATTTTTATGGTGTAATAAAACCGCATCATTACAATGAACATTTTTCGATGCTTTCGAATTCAACCATAAATATAAATTTAAAGTTCGTCACAAGTAATAAACAAAAGGGCATTACAATCAAGTTCTAAGATAAACGATATAAGCGGGGCTATTGAACTGCGCAATTTTGCTTACTTTCCTTTTAATACAATCACACATTTGTGCAAAATAACTCTAGAAGTTGAGATCCCTTTTCTATTATATGGCAACGCTTTTTTATATTTTACTTTAAAAACAAACTTCAAAAATCCTTATTAAAATAAATAAAGAGAGAATGAAACTACCTTCTATTTATTATATCATGGTAAAACCTACCTTAGCAGTTCTAAAAAAGCTTTGAACGATGGCAGACAACTCTTTAAGTAAACATCATACAGGAGGCACTCTGTATAAGGTGTTTGATAGTTTGCACATACTTCTGATATTATGAGCATATCGTCAACATCCACTAAGTTTTCCGTTTAATCAGGCTAGTCAGCTGTGCTAATGACTCCACCTGTTAAAATCTCTTAAACATTTTTAAGTGTTGAACAACATATCTATTTACGCGTTTTACAACACAGAAAAAAAAACTCGATTCGTATCGTATCGAGTAACATCATTAGAAAATTTCACACGATCGAAATTAATTTCGATTCGAATGCAATTTCGATCACCACTGCGAGAATTAGCCCCCAGTAATGTAAATACAACAGCATAAAAATACCCTTTTAATTAAACAACAATTTCAAACATGAAGAAACAACATTTACAACATGTATGTAAGTATATACATACATATTTATATACACATACAGCACTACCAATTAAGTACAATAGCGGAAAAATCGACCATCCTAAAATTAACATATCTACATTAGGCATGTAACTAATTTTGACGAAAAATTTGACATACCATTATGCGTTGGCAAATATTGTACAAATAATGAATACCGCGTTCTTTGATGATTTGGATTCAAAAATTTTCCGCGGCAAACTTTTTTGCAATTGCGAAATAAAAATGTCCATGGTTCTCTTATTTTCTTATGCTCAATTCGATTATGCTACGCAATTTTTCCTAGTTGCAAAATTTTTAAAAAGTTATTTGTCTAATATGCATACATACACTATCCTCCAAAATAATAAACAAGACAAACAGATAAAGAAGACATAACTTTAGACCGTGAAAAAAGGACTCTGCCGAGAATAAGACCTAACTAGATCGATTTATTGGCCCAAAAAACCCTTAAATTACAATTTTAATCAAAATCGTTGGAGCCGTTTCCATAAAACCAAGCAAAGCCTGCCAAACAAAAAAAATATTTGAAAATCACTGCATAAATGAATGAGTTATGCGATAATAAATTTTTTGGGGGGAGGCAAATTTGCCCCTTGATTTTGGACCAAACTAAAAGCAAAGGCTTTTAAACAAAATGAGAATTTTTATAATCGGTTGACAAATGACAGAGTTATGAAAGGGAGGAGAAAATTTCCCTCTCCGATTTCGAAGCAAAATTATGGGGCCAGGAAAGGCTTTCAAACAAAGAAAGAATTTTGAAAATCGGTGCATAAATGAAGGAGTTATGCGATAATCAATATTTCGGGGGAAATCTTATTGGACCAAACTAAAAGCAAAGGCTTTCAAACAAAAAAGAATTTTGAAAATCGGTTGACAAATGACAGAGTTATGAAAGGGGGAACTAATTTCCCCCTCCTATTTGCAAGCAAGGCATTTCAATCAAAAAAAGAATTTTGAAAATCGGTGCAGAAATGAGAGAGCTATGCGTGTACAAACATGAAGAAGAAAAAAAATATAAAAATACACACGAGTTGATAACATCCTTCTTTTTTTAAGTCGGTACCAAAAAATATGATGCCGAAAAAGTAACCAAAACTAAAAAAATCCATAAGTACACATTGAAAAAAAAGAATAACTAAAACTTGCCGGAATGGTAACTCTGCTAGGGGCCTACTCACATATTACGTAACGCTATTTTCGGAGGTTTTAAACCCCCCTCCCCCACCCTTCGGAACGTTTTTTACAAAATTTTTAGTATAAAGTATATAATTCGTAACAAATCTTTAACCCCCCCCCCCTGGAGCGTTACGTAATATGTGAATAGCCCCTAGCATAGATTTTTTGTGGTTTTTTGTCATGAGTGTGCGGCACATGTGCCTAATATTTTATACATGCACACGTGCAAGAGCCAGTTTGATTCGCACATGCACACGTGCCCAAAATAAGCACACAATAAATGTGGCACACGCACACTAGTAAGTGCCATTTTTTTATGTGTCTGCTTTTGGCACATGTACGTGTGGCTATCAAACTGGCACACGTACATGTGCGTGTGCCTTTAGTTAGAAATTATAAGGCACATGCACGTGTGTATGTGCCAAATTTAGGCACATGTGCTGAACACTCGTGTGCAAATCCGTACTCTGGTAGAAAGACACATATGCTCTTTATATGTATTTTTAATAATTCTGGCAAAAAAAACCGGCTTCAGTATAAAGAGCAATATACTTGATGGCCTTTCATATAAACAATTTTGAAAATCAGTATGCAAATGGAGGAATAGTGCTCTAATAAATATTTTGGGTGGAGGCGTGGAAGACTTGCCCCACCCATTTTCGTAGAAAAATTATGTGACCAAACTCTAAGCACACCATTCCAAACAAAAACAGAATTTTGGAAGTCGGCTCATAAGTGGAGGAGCTCTACGATAATCAATATTTCGGGGGAAGGGAAACAAATTATGGTACCAATCTGCAAGGAGGGCTTGTAGCAAATTTCCCAACTGATTTTCGAAAAAAAAACTATGAAAAAAAAACTGTAGTCAAGCCCTTTCAAACAAAAAAAACTATTTTGCAAATCGGTTCACAAATGACATAGTTATGGATTTTCGGGGGCGGAGAGGGGAGCAAATTTTCCCCTCCCATTTTCTAAAAGAGTTATTGGGCCAAAGTGCTAGCAAATCAAATCAAACAAAAAAACAGTTTTGAAAATCTGTTCACAAATGACAAAGTTATGCATTGGGGGAGTAAGTTTCCCCCTCCCATTTTCAAGAAGAATTATTGGGCCAAACTGCTAGCAAACCCTTTCAAACAAAAAAGAATTTTGAAAATCGGTTCACAAATGACAGAGTTATGGATTGGAAGGGGTGCAAATTTCCCCTCCGATTTTCGACAAACAAATTTTGCGAGCAAGTTTTGTCAAACCCTTTCAAACGAAAGAAGAATTTTGAAAATCGGTAAAAAATTTTGGTACCGATTTTTCTCAAACCCTTTCAAATAAAATAAGAATTTTGAAAATTGGTTCACAAATGACAGAGTTATGCGTGGGGGGAGCGAATTTGCCCCTCCGATTTTCGAAAAAAAATTATGGGACCAAACTGCAGGCAAACCCTTGCCAACAAAAAAAGAATTTTAAAAATCGGTTCACAAATGAATTGAAGTGTGCTAGTCAAACCCTTTCATTTGATACCCAACACAGCATTATTAAAATATTTTTATTTTTTTCCTCATGACTTTCTGTCGTATAGGGGGCACCAAACTCAATTTAATGTGACATTACATAGTCTATAACCAGCGAACGATCAAGACACTTCCAACGATACCATATGTCTCAAATTATGATGAGAACAGATGAAAATACCACCACATAAACACTTATAAACCGGTTTAACACATAACCGCAAAGAGCAAAACTTAAGAATATATATATTTTTGAAGTGTGCTAATCAAGCCCTTTCATTTGATACCCAACACAACATTATTAAAATATTTTTATTTTTTTCGTCATGACTTTATGTCGTATAGGGGGCGCCAAACTAAATTTAATGTGACATTACATAGCCCATAACCAGCGGACGATCAAGACGGTTCCAACGATACCACATGTCTTAAATTATGATAAGTAGTTTAGAAGCTATGAGGGAACAGATAAAAATACCACCACATAGACACTTATAAGCCAGTTTAACACATAACCGCAAAAAGCAAAACTTAAGAATATATACATTTTTGAAATGTGCTAATCAATCGCTTTCATTTGATACCCTACACAAAATTATTAAAAATTTTTATTTTTTTCGTCATGACTTTATGTTGTATAGGGGGCGCCAAACTCAATTTAATGTGACATTACATATCCTATAACCAGCGGACGATCAAGACGGTTCCAACAATACCATTTTTGTAATTTCTCCGTTACGATGAAACAAAAATATACTGATGACTTCGCATTAGGGCCTATTCACATATTACGTAACGCTATTTTCGGAGGTTTTATACCCCACCCCTTTCGTAACGTTTTTTTTTCAGTTTAAACTTTGTAATCCATAACAAATCTTTCACCCCCCCTTGGGGCGTTACCTAATATGTGAAAAGCCCTTTAGCCCCCAACGAAATGCAGGCATAAAGATGAGCTAGACCCCAAATAATAAATATGTATATGTACCTATTCTTGAAATATGAAACAAAAATATTATAAATTGATAATTTTGTGTCGAACACAAGTTTCACAGGCAGTAAGCAAAAGTAGCACAATACATATTCGAAGTAAAAACCAAAACACAACTGATAAAAACCAGTTGTCTCACTTTGATGAAAGTTGTAATTCATAATAAGAATTTGACAACTACGAATCATAATAGGGACCATAAAGTCGTTTACACCCAACAAAAAGAAGAAAATTGTAAACCAGTGCTTCGTTTCTGTAACTAATGTGAGAGTTTCTTGCATCGAAAAATGTATTATAATACTGTGAAAAACAGGTTGAGTGAGAAAAAAATAATACTTCTGCATTTTTATTAGGATTGCAGGGTGATTCATATAATAATTCAACTAATATTCTATGGATCGTCCTACAAAAAATCGGATGACAAGTATAATTATTAGTTTTTTCTCGATGTGAGAACTTCCCACAAGTTACAGAAATGAAGTGCAGTAAGTGAAAAAATACGAAGTTATCTTCATACAAAATTGCTTAGTCTATGTCCATATGAGTCAACTTTTGCTTCTGCAACTTTCTTAAATTTTCTTTTGAAGTTGCATTCGTGTCCATATAATGAAATTCTTGCTGCGCAGCTTTTGTTTTTTACATAGAATTTGTTGTTGCTTAATATTACGAAGAAGAAAACAAAAGAATGTTGCATGTACATGAAGCAGTGTACCCCTTGCCTATCTTCTCACCTCTCTCTCCCATAAACTCAAAAGTTGCGCAGCAAAAGTTGACTCGTATGGACATAGACTTAAATTCAGTTTATAGTTATAAGATTATTTTCGATCACAAGCAATTTTGTATAAAAAATATTGTCTTGTAACTTTGGTATTTGTTGTCGGATCTAAGCATCTATGTTCGGCACAAAATTAGTTTTAGCTTTTGGCTTTCAATACTTTTTCTTAAGGCCAGATTTTGTAAATACAAACGCATTTTGCGTGTTGAAATTTGTATGGAAAAAATTTTTTTTGAAACGTATTTGCGTTGCTGTTCATACAAATTTGAAACGTTTAGAAAAGAAATTTTTTACAAAATCTGCTAATTAATATTTTTTTTCATCTTAATGTAGAAATTCTTAAATTGAAGTTAAGAATTTTAATCGGACTGTATGGTTTTTAATCCAAAGATGTTTGATTATTCTGGGTTGAGAGCGTTTAATTTAATTTTTGGACAACCAAACATTTTTAATCTTACGTGCCTTACTTGACTTCACCAGCCTCACACTGGGAAAAGGTATGACAAGAGCTCTGAAACGTCAGTTCGACGCTTATACAGACAAGAATTTGTCTTTTTAGTTATTACATGCTTTGGAAATTATTTTCTCAATAAAAATAGTTTAATTGAAAAATTTAATTAAATGAACTTAATCCTAGATACACTCTAAAACACTTTTGTTAAAAATTAGGTCGATAATAATCGAAAATTACACACGCGTTATTTTTGAACAAAATGTTTTTACTAAAAAAATCGATTGGCTGCGTGCAGGTTTGAACCGCGACCTCCTGACTGATACTCTGACGTATCTACCATTCAGCCATAGCCGTATTATACCTTATGTTACATTTTTTCCACTTGGACTTAATATGTTTAATTTCAAAGGTTATTTCTTTAATAAAATAACTACAAAATCGATGTAATTTTAGACAAGGAGAAATTTTCAACACAAATTTAGACAACATATGATCGTAAATTTGAAATAATGTTTTAGAGTGTAATTAACGGCCATATGCATAACGAAAACTTGGTATGGTGTTAGCATAAATGATGAAATTGAACTGGAATTTAACGAGTTTTTATTTCAAATTTTAATTTAAAAATCACAGTAGATTGTAGCCGATACTCATGGCTATAATCTGTGATGATTTTTAATTTCAAAATTTATGGAAAAATTCAGCAAGGTTCTGTTCAATTTCATCATCACTCATGCTAACTTCATGCATAGTTTTCGTTATGCACATGGCCCTATATATTTTGTATTAGAAATTTTGAAGCAACATCTAAAAATTCACTTTTTTAATTTTAAAGGGGTTTAACTCACTGAGTTGTACTGGCTGAAAAAGAGGAAAGACATTTTAAAGCTCGAGAAAGCGAGATACAAATTTTAGGCAGAATCGAACTCTTAAAAGCGGGATAATCCCGCCTAAAGCGGGATGTCTGGTCAGGTTAACTATATGCATACATATATGTATACATGAATGTATATATATTGGATACGTCCCCCACTATTTGAAATTGAAAATATATCATAAAGGTCTACCCTTCAGTTTATTTCATAATAGGTATTCAAAGTATATACATACATCTAATTTGTACTGCTTGGTGAAGGGTATATAAGATTCGGCATAGCCGAATATAGCAGTCTTACTTGTTTTTATATGGACTTTTGACAGCCTTCGCACGAAATAATGAACAGAGTACCATGCTTAACTAAAGAAATCAAACAAGTATTGCAAATACATACATACATATGTACATACCAAGGTATATTGAACAGGAACCACTACAAGAACAGCTGTTTTAGTAAATTTGAGAATGTGTGCGTCACACAGACAATAGATTTTGACACATGTCTGAGATTTTTCTTATGAATGTGTGCGACTCACAGATAATGGATTTGACATATTGCTGGGGTATTTCTACCAACAAAATACATGTGTTTTTTGGTGTTGTATTTGGTTTAGTAATGGTGGTACCTGTAATGAATATGCCTTGGTACATACATACATTACAATGCCCTTCATGTTAAATTGTGTAAAACAAATTATGGGCTTGCTGATTCGTAAAGCTGACTATGTTGTTCTTACAACGATCTATTTCAGTTCATAGATTACACTGCACAACAGCGTTTCTGATGATTGGGTTATGTTGCATGATATTAGTACAATTTTTAATGACGATTTCAATTCCGTGATTGAATTTTATGTATCAGCTCTAGTTAAAAAATACGCCATAGGTGATTTAAAAGAAAACACTGAATTTAGAGATAGTTCTAATTTATTTATTTCTTCACACAGAAAAAAAGGAATGTAAAATCCACATGCCGCAATTTTGATTGGAAATCATTTTAAATTTACGAGAAATAATTTGTCGTTTAAGTGTGTTAGTGTTTATTTGCTTTGTTCATTGCTACAATTCACTGTTCTGCTTAGTTGTGTGACTTGTTGTTGTTTATTCTTACATGTGTCGTCTATGTGGACGACAAAAAACGAATTACCAGCGAAAATTTACTGCTGCTGGTTTAAAATTACCATTGTTTCATATTATTTTTAAACGGAAAATTATTAATCTAAACTTAAATCACCGTTAAAACAATTTTATTATAAACGTTAACTTTCATTTCCAATCGGCATGACTATAACTTTAATTTCAAATAAGTTTTATGTTAAATAATCATTTAAATCATGTTGAATTAAAATGGAATGCATTTTACATACGATGGTATTTATTTAGTGTATAAGTAAAGAAAAGTTTGAAGTTTTTGTGGCTGCAGTGGTTAGCGCGTGGACTATCATGCAGGTCGCACGAGTTCACATCTTGGCTGGGGCAGTCAGCTACAACGCAAAGTTTTCTGATGACTATCACGTAAGTAAAATAATTAATAAAATAGCTACATTAAAGTCATGGTGTTTCAGCTTGATATAACTTTAATTCAACACGATTCTTCGTGTTGTTCCAATATCAAATTCACGTTGTTTCAACTTGAAATAACTTTGATTCAACATGATTCTTCGTGTTGTTCCAATATCAAATTCACGTTATTTCAACTCGAAATTACTTTGATTTAATATGATTTTTCGTATTATTTCAGTATCAACTTAATTTTGATTTAACTGTACTGGAATATAAAATCAACATGAAATATAGTTAATTCAAAAGGACAAATTTTCTTTCAAGATTATTGTAAATCATAGTGATTTAACATGAAACACCTATGAAGCAAAATCACTACCGAAAATGTCAAATTATAAGTATCATAGCAACGGCCATTTTTTAAGATAACGGTGGTTTTACGTGAGAAGTCATATAAAAAATGATTTAAATTCCATTTTGCTCGCAATGGGTTAATGGATTTCAAAATTGTATATACCAGTACAAAGGTATTTTAGAGCATTTTGAAATGATAACTATTACTACGTTTACACGAGGACTATTCGCAAATAAGTTAATTCATTGTTTATATGGCATAGCAAAATACAAAAACTTGGTAGCACTTCTATAGAAGACTTGTATATAAAAAAAAGTGGAAATGTATAAAAGAACAATTAATTATTTGTTTTAATTTTCATAATTTTCTTCTATTAATGTTTTTCTATTTATTGTTTTTTATTAACAAAGCGTGGCAGCACCAAACATTTCATTTGCAAATAGTGCGTTAATCGTGAATAGTTTTCATGAGTTAATAAGTCGCAATAAAACAATTATATGGCAACAATTTACAGTTCTATTTGCAAATAACCCGTGCGTATAAACGTAGTATATATCGTTTATATCCGTTCTCTATTGTAGGACTTATGATCAATAATATATTAAAGTTTCGAACCCCGTAACTCCGGAATCAAGAGAGCGCCGAAAAAAATTACACTAAAAGTTTTAGGTTAAAAAGGGCTATTACCCTGTGATTTTTTTAATTTTCAATAATGTTGGTATTTCTGACTTAAGTCAATATTCTATATAACAACAAAACAAATAAATTTATATATTTAAAAATTCTTGATGCATATATATTATAACATTTAAATTTTTTAATTTTCTTTTTTATTTTACAATAAAAAATATTTCTAATCACTAATTTGCTTTACATATTTTGATATATTGTTAACACTGTTTTTGTTTTGTAGCCAACAAAAATAGAAATTAGTTTAATTTGACTACACCACAGAAGTAGCATGGACAACAACCTGCAGTCGTGTAGCCGTGCAGTCGTGAAAATAATCATTTTCATATACACACATGTATTCTATTTTTGACAGGTTGTAGTCGGTAGCCTGCTGTGGCGAATGTGTTTAATGCATAAGGGTATATTTCAAATCAGCGACGTCAAATTAGTAAACATCACGTGATAAAAGTCAATCATCAGACAAAAGTTGCCATATTGTTGTGCAGTGTTATTCTTTGGAAATTAATTTAGTTCAGCAAAATATTATTAGTTTTTAAATACTTAGAATTTTTTGTTTTTTGTTATTTCTATATTTACATAAAGTATGTAAGGTTTTTAGCCATATACTTAAATAAATACATAAATACATTTCATATTTTTTATATTTTTCTAAAAATATGAGGAAAACAAATATTAAAAACAAATAACGATTAATTTTAATGTCAAATATGTTTATTTTACCTTGTTATATGAAAAAACTGAACAAACAAAGAAACGCCCAGATAATTTGCTATAAATAGCAAATACCTATCCAGTTAGTCGACAGTATAACAGGTGCAATTATAATACTTAAAAATATAGTGATATCGATAGGAAGACGATGAAATTATTTTCATTATTCGTCCTTTGTGGCGTTATATTTGCTCTAACGGGACAGATATATGCAACAAGCAAAAAGAAAGAGCTTGCGGCTAGTTTGAAACAAAAAATGGACGTAGTGAAGAAGGAAATTAAGGACACGATTGGCTCTCTATCCGAAGGTGTGCAACAAATGAACTCAGACGGAAGAAAAGACAAAACTGGTTTAGGAAAACTGGTGTCAACTTTAAGAGATGTCACTCAAAAAATAGAACGGCTCAAGAATACTAATAAGGAGGATGCTGCTGCGTTCAAAGAAAAGTTAGATAAACTGAAGCAGATGATTGAATCTCTAATAAAAAAGAAATTAGGTACTAAAGTCGAATTTGAATACGTAAGGAAATATAAAATTAGGATAACGTTTAAATATAAACTCGTTGGCTCAGATATAGAATACGAATATACATTTGATATATTGGCAGATGGCACTGAATCTGCTCTGGATGCTGCTAGCCTGAAAACAAAGATAGTTCTAATAAAGGAAATAATTAAAAAATATAAAGTCCCGGATAAAAATGTTATAAAAACATATACTATTGACATTTATACGTATGACAATGCAAAAACAATGAATGATAATCCACGACTTAAAGAAATATTAAATATAATAACTGAAACCTTTGGCTCTCAACCAAGCACGACATACCAGCATAATATTAACCCTAAAAAACAATATTCTGTAGACATCGATGTGTATACCGGCAAGAAAACTAAATATAAAGTTAGGATAACGCTTAAATATCAAACTCCAGGCTCACATACTGAAAATGAATATAGCTTTTATGTAGATCACAACGGATCTTTTCTGGATATTATTCGGCTCAAAAAAAAGATAATGAAAAAGATAATCTTAATAAACTATATACTTAAAAAAAGATTTAAAGGCTCTGAACCAAAAATAACAAAGGAATATGCAATAGATATAGAGTCAAATGACAATCAAAGATCATTGCACACTTCACGACTTAGAAAATTAATATATATAATAAATATTATCTTTCGAACTAAAAAAAACACGATATATAACATCAATGTGAAATCTAATCTTAACTCTAAAGACCTTATTAACAAGAAACTCAGCTATATCATTAAATTGACGCTTAAATATAAAACTCCAAGCTCACCAACTGAAAATGAAGTTACCTTTGATTTAGATGATAATGAATCTTCCTTCGATAATGACACACTCAAAAAGAGAGTTACAAAAATTCTAATTGTTATGAAACAAATGCTTAAGAATAAATATAAAGGTAAGGCTTCAGATATCAAAGAAGAATACACTGTTACAATGGAGTCAGACGATAATACCACACCAACCGATACTTCACGCCTCAAAGAAATTAAAAATATGCTAGCTTCATTGCTTCATACTCAGTTAATCACTAAATACAAATTTAATGTAAAATCTCTTTCCTCTCACAGGAAGTCCAAATATAAAATTTCAATTACGATTAAATATAAAATTCTAAGATCAACTCTTGAAAAAGAACAAACTTTCGATTTAGACGAATCTTCTCTGGATAGTGATAACATAAATAAGAAGATATTAAAAAAAATAATTGAAATAAAGCAATGGCTTAAAGAAACATATAAAGGTCCCGATTCTGATATCAAAAAAGTTTATATATTTAATATAGAGCCAAACGACAATACAACTAGCTCAGATACTTCCCAAATTGAAGAAATAGTGTATATAATAAGTATAGCTCTTGGTGCAGAAAAAAACACATTTTATAAAATTAATATGCCTGATTCTATTAGTCCTGATGAGCTTACCGACGAAAAACGAATATACAAAATTAAGATAACTCTGAAATTCAAAATTCCTGGCTCCGATACGGAAAACTATATCGTCGAAACAGAGATAGACGACGAAAATGCTCCTTCGGATACTCCTGAGCTTACAGAAATGATAAATAAGTTAAAGAAAAAGCTTAAATTTCAAGTAAAAAGACATAAAACCCGTGACTCCGATGTTGATAAAGAATATATTATTGACATAAAGTCTGAAGACGATACAACTCCTTTGGATACTACTGAAACACAAGAAATAGAAAATTTTATTAAGAAAATGCTTGGTACTAGCCCAAAGACAAAATACAAAACCTACATGAACAATAAAGAGCCTGGTTCTCTTAACCCTGAGGACCCCAACGACAATAGACCTAAATGTACTATTAGATTAACACTTAAATATAAAGTTCCTGATTCAGATGATCCAGAATTTAGTACTGAAATAGAAATAGAGGACGCAACATCTCCCTCGGACACCGCTGAGATTAAAAATATGATAGACACCTTAAAGAAAAAACTCCCTGATTCGGCTGTTGAAAAAGAATATGTTATTGACATAGAGCCTATTGACGATACTATTAAGCCTGAAGAAATAAATCATATTATTAGGAAAATACTAGGTAATGACCCCAATACCAAATATATAACTAATGTGACTCCTAAAAAGCATGGCTCTCTTAACCCAGATGAACATAGTGAAAGAAAACCCAAATATACAATTAGGATAACTCTTAGGTATAAAATTCCTGGCTCAAGTAAAGAGGAAGAATATACTTCAGAAGTAGAGATAGATGACGAAAATCCACCTGCAGATACTGCTAAGCTTAAAAAAACTATAGACAAGTTAAAGAAAAAGCTTCGCTCTAAACTAAAAGAAAGAAAAGTCCCGGATTCAAAAGTTGAGAAAATATACGTTATTGAAATAGAGCCTGATGAAGACACAACAGTTTCGGATACCGATAAGCCGAAGGAAATAAATGAAATTATTAAGAAAATACTTGATACTGAGCCAAAAACTAAATACAGTATTAAAGTGATCCCTAAAGAGCCTAGTTCTCTTAAAACGGTGAACCCAAGTAAAGAGAAACTCAAAAATACAATTCGAATAACGCTTAAATATAAAATTCCTGGCTCAAGTAAAGAGGAAGAATATACTTCAGATGTAGAGATAGATGACGAAAATCTATCATCAGATACTGCTGAGCTTAAAAAAACTATAGACAAGTTAAAGAAAAAGCTGCGCTATGAACTAAAAAAAAAGAAAGTTCCTGATTCAAAAGTTGACAAAATATATGTTATTGAAATAGAGCCTGATAACGAAAAAACTGTTTCGGATACCGATAAGCTGAAGGAAATAAATGGTATTATTAAGAAACTACTTGATAAGGAGCCAAAAACCAAATACAGTATTAAGGTCATCCCCAAAAAGCCTAGTTCTCTTAAAACGGCGGACCCAAATAAACGAAAACCCAAAAATACAATTAGAATAACGCTTAAATATAAATCACCTGGCTCAAGTAAAGAGGAAGAATATACTTCAGAAGTAGAGATAGATGACGAAAATCCATCATCAGATACTGCTGAGCTTAAAAAAACTATAGACAAGTTAAAGAAAAGGCTTCGCTCTGAACTAAAAAAAAAGAAAATTCCTGATTCAAAAGTTGAAAAAGTATATGTTATTGAAATAGAGCCTGATGACGAGACAACTTTTTCGGGAACCGATAAGTCTAAGGAAATAAATTATATTGTTAAGAAAATACTTGATACTGAGCCAAAAACTAAATACAGTATTAATGTGATCCCTAAAAAGCCTAGTTCTCTTAAAACGGTGAACCCTAGTAAAGAGAAACCCAAAAATACAATTAGAATAACGCTTAAATATAAAATTCCTGGCTCAAGTAAAGAGGAACAATATACCTCAGATGTAGAGATAGATGACGAAAATCCTTCATCAGATACTGCTGAGCTTAAAAACAGTATAGACAAGTTAAAGAAAAAGCTTCGCTCTGAACTAAAAAAAAAGAAAGTTCCTGATTCAAAAGTTGAAAAAGTATATGTTATTGAAATAGAGCCTGATGACGACACAACTGTTTCGGATACCGATAAGCCTAAAGAATTAAATGATATTATTAAGAAAATACTTGGTAGTGAGCCAAAAACTAAATTTAGTATTAAGTTTATTCCTAAAAATCAAAGTTCTCGGCACCATGGTGCGCCTAATGACAAAAATCCTAAACGACCCGGCCACACTCAGCCTTCTGATCCCAGCGATGAGAAACCTCAAGATCCTGACTACCCTCACTCTGATGACCCCGATTCCGAAGAACCTGAACATGAGCCCGACGATGATAAATCTGAACAGCCCGATTCTCCTTATCCTGGTGCGCCCAATGGCAAAAAACCTAAGCAACAACGTCACCCTCGCCCTGGTAAACCTAAACAGCCAGGTCTTTCTGAACCTGTTAAGCCTACTGACGAGAAGCCTGATTATCCTGGATCTCTTAACCCTAAGGAGTCAATCGACAAGAAACCTAAAAATAAAATTAAAATAAGACCTGACTTAAAAATTCCTGGCTTAGTTGATGAAAAGGAATATCCATTAGAAATAGATCCAGATGACAAGAGCACTCCTGAAAAGATCAAAGAAATTATAGATGAAATAAAGAAACAGTATCACTCTAAGCTAGAAAACTATAATCTACTTGAATCAGATCTAGAGAAAGAGTATATTATTGACATAGAGACTGATGATAGTAAAACTCCTTTAGATGCTGCTGAGCCGAAAGAAATAGATGATATTGTGAAGAAAATACTACGTAATGAACCAAAAACGAAGTATAAAATTAGAGTAAACCCTAAAAAACCTGGTTCGAAAGACAAGCAACCAAAACATCCTGGATCTCTTAGTCCTAAGGAGCCTAGCAGCAAAAAACCTAAGTATGAAATTAGGATTAAACCTGTATTTAAGATCCCTGTTTTAGATGAAGACAAGGAAAATACGCTACCAGCAGATCTAGATGACAATAACACTCCTGAGAAGACAGAAAAAATTATAGAGAAAATAAAGAAAAATAATCGCTCTCAGCTAAAGAAATATAATGTCCCCGAATCAGATGTAGAAGAAGAATATATTATTGACATTGAAACTGATGACAATAAAACTCCTAAAAAAATAGAGGACATTATTAAGAAAGTACTTGATAAGGAACCCAAAACCAAGTACAAAATAACCATTAACTCTAAGAAGGCGCCTTCTCGTTATCCTAGTGCACCTGATGACAAAAAACCTAAGCGACCCGGTCACACTCGTCCTTTTGATCCCAGCGATGACAAACCTACAGAGCCTGCCTACACTCACTCTGATGACCCCGATTACGAAGAACCTGAAAATGAGCCCGACGAGGATAAATCTGAACAACCCGATTCTCCTTACCCTGGTGCGCCCAGTGACAAAAAACCTAAACAACCACGTTACCCTCGCCCTGGTAAACCTAAACAGCCAGGTCTTTCTGAACCTGGTAAGCCTACTGACGAGGAACCTGATCATCCTGGATCTCTTAACCCTGAGGAGTCAATCGACAAGAAACCTAAAAATAAAATTAAGATAAGACCTGAATTAAAAATCCCTGGTTTAGTTGATGAAAAGGAATATCCACTAGAAATAGATCCAGATGACAAGAGCACTCCTGAGAAGATTAAAGAAATTATAGATGCAATAAAGAAAAAGTATCCCACTAAGCTAGAGAAATATATTCTCCCTGAATCAGATCTAGAGAAAGAGTATATTATTGACATAAAGACTGATGATAGTAAAACTCCTTTAGATGCTGCTGAGCCGAAAAAAATAGATGATATTGTAAAGAAAATACTAGGTACTGAACCAAAAACGAAGTATAAAATTAGAGTAAACCCTAAAAATCCTGGTTCGAAAGATAAACAACCAAAACATCCTGGCATTCTTAGTCCTAAGAAGCCTAGCAGCAAAAAACCTAAGTATGAAATTAGGATTAAACCTGTATTTAAGATCCCTGTTTTAGATGAAGACAAGGAACATACGCTACCAGCAGATCTAGAGGACAATAACACTCCTGAGAAGATAGAAAAAATTATAGAGAAAATAAAGAAAAATAATCGCTCTCAGCTAAAGAAATATAATGTCCCCGAATCAGATGTAGAAGAAGAATATATTATTGACATTGAAACTGGTGACAATAAAACTTCTAAAAAAATAGAGAACATTATTAAGAAAGTACTTGATAAGGAACCAAAAACCAAGTACAAAATAACCATTAACCCTAAGAAGGATCCTTCTCCTTATCCTAGTGCACCTGATGACAAAAAACCTAAACGACCCGCTCACACTCGTCCTTCTGATCCCAGTGATGACAAACCTCAAGAGCCTGACTACCCTCACTCTGATGACCCCGATTACGAAGAACCTGAAAATGAGCCCGACGAGGATAAATCTGAACAACCCGATTCTCCTTACCCTGGTGCGCCCAGTGACAAAAAACCTAAACAACCACGTTACCCTCGCCCTGGTAAACCTAAACAGCCCGGTGTTTCTGAACCTGGGAAGCCTACTGACGAGGAACCTGATCATCCTGGATCTCTTAACCCTGAGGAGTCAATCGACAAGAAACCTAAAAATAAAATTAAGATAAGACCTGAATTAAAAATTCCTGGCTTACTTGATGAAAAGGAATATCCATTAGAAATAGATCCAGATGACAAGAGCACTCCTGAAAAGATTAAAGAAATTATAGATGCAATAAAGAAAAAGTATCCCTCTAAGCTAGAGAAATATAATCTCCCTGAATCAGATCTAGAGAAAGAGTATATTATTGACATAGAGACTGATGATAGCAAAACTCCTTTAGATGCTGCTGAGCCGAAAAAAATAGATGATATTGTGAAGAAAATACTACGTACTGAACCAAAAACGAAGTATAAAATTAGAGTAAACCCTAAAAAACCTGGTTCGAAAGACAAGCAACCAAAACATCCTGGATCTCTTAGTCCTAAGGAGCCTAGCAGCAAAAAACCTAAGTATGAAATTAGGATAAAACCTGAATTTAAGATCCCTGTTTTAGATGAAGACAAGGAACATACGCTACCAGCAGATCTAGATGACAATAACACTCCTGAGAAGATAGAAAAAATTATAGAGAAAATAAAGAAAAATAATCGCTCTCAGCTAAAAAAATATAATGTCCCCGAATCCGATGTAGAAGAAGAATATATTATTGAAATTGAAACTGATGACAATAAAACTCCAAAAAAAATAGAGAACATTATTAAGAAAGTACTTGATAAGGAACCCAAAACCAAGTACAAAATAACCATTAACTCTAAGAAGGATCCTTCTCGTTATCCTAGTGCACCTGATGACAAAAAACCTAAACGACCCGGTCACACTCGTCCTTCTGATCCCAGCGATGACGAACCTCAAGAGCCTGACTACCCTCACTCTGATGACCCCGATTACGAAGAACCTGAAAATGAGCCCGACGAGGATATATCTGAACAACCCGATTCTCCTTACCCTGGTGCGCCCAGTGACAAAAAACCTAAACAACCACGTTACCCTCGCCCTGGTAAACCTAAACAGCCAGGTCTTTCTGAACCTGGTAAGCCTACTGACGAGGAACCTGATCATCCTGGATCTCTTTACCCTAAGGAGTCAATCGACAAGAAACCTAAAAATAAAATTAAGATAAGACCTGAATTAAAAATTCCTGGCTTAGTTGATGCAAAGGAATATCCATTAGAAATAGATCCAGATGACAAGAGCACTCCTGAAAAGATTAAAGAAATTATAGATGAAATAAAGAAAAAGTATCCCCCTAAGCTAGAGAAATATAATCTCCCTGAATCCGATCTAGAGAAAGAGTATATTATTGACATAGAGAATGATGATAGTAAAACTCCTTTAGATGATGCTGAGCCGAAAAAATTAGATGATATTGTGAAGAAAATACTAGGTACTGAATCAAAAACGAAGTATAAAATTAGCGTAAACCCTAAACAGCCTGGTTCGAAAGACAAACAACCAAAACATCCTGGATCTCTTAGTCCTAAGGAGCCTAGCAGCAAAAAACCTAAGTACGAAATTAGGATAAAGCCTGAATTTAAGATCCCTGTTTTAGATGAAGACAAGGAACATACGCTACCAGCAGATCTAGATGACAATAACACTCCTGAGAAGATAGAAAAAATTATAGAGAAAATAAAGAAAAATAATCGCTCTCAGCTAAAGAAATATAATGTCCCCGCATCAGATGTAGAAGAAGAATATATTATTGACATTGAAACTGATGACAATAAAACTCCTAAAAAAATAGAGAACATTATTAAGAAAGTACTTGATAAGGAACCCAAAACCAAGTACAAAATAACCATTAACCCTCAGAAGGAGCCTTCTCGTTATCCTAGTGCACCTGATGACAAAAAACCTAAGCGACCCGGTCACACTCGTCCTTTTGATCCCAGCGATGACAAACCTCAAGAGCCTGCCTACCCTCACTCTGATGACCCCGATTACGAAGAACCTGAAAATGAGCCCGACGAGGATAAATCTGAACAACCCGATTCTCCTTACCCTGGTGCGCCCAGTGACAAAAAACCTAAACAACCACGTTACCCTCGCCCTGGCAAACCTAAACAGCCAGGTCTTTCTGAACCTGGTAAGCCTACTGACGAGGAACCTGATCATCCTGGATCTCTTAACCCTAAGGAGTCAATCGACAAGAAACCTAAAAATAAAATTAAGATAAGACCTGAATTAAAAATTCCTGGCTTAGTTGATGCAAAGGAATATCCATTAGAAATAGATCCAGATGACAAGAGCACTCCTGTAAAGATTAAAGAAATTATAGATGAAATAAAGAAAAAGTATCCCCCTAAGCTAGAGAAATATAATCTCCCTGAATCCGATCTAGAGAAAGAGTATATTATTGACATAGAGAATGATGATAGTAAAACTCCTTTAGATGATGCTGAGCCGAAAAAATTAGATGATATTGTGAAGGAAATACTAGGTACTGAATCAAAAACGAAGTATAAAATTAGCGTAAACCCTAAACAGCCTGGTTCGAAAGACAAACAACCAAAACATCCTGGATCTCTTAGTCCTAAGGAGCCTAGCAGCAAAAAACCTAAGTACGAAATTAGGATAAAGCCTGAATTTAAGATCCCTGTTTTAGATGAAGACAAGGAACATACGCTACCAGCAGATCTAGATGACAATAACACTCCTGAGAAGATAGAAAAAATTATAGAGAAAATAAAGAAAAATAATCGCTCTCAGCTAAAGAAATATAATGTCCCCGCATCAGATGTAGAAGAAGAATATATTATTGACATTGAAACTGATGACAATAAAACTCCTAAAAAAATAGAGAACATTATTAAGAAAGTACTTGATAAGGAACCAAAAACCAAGTACAAAATAACCATTAACCCTAAGAAGGATCCTTCTCGTTATCCTAGTGCACCTGATGACAAAAAACCTAAACGACCCGCTCACACTCGTCCTTCTGAACCCAGTGATGACAAACCTCAAGAGCCTGACTACCCTCACTCTGATGACCCCGATTACGAAGAACCTGAAAATGAGCCCGACGAGGATAAATCTGAACAACCCGATTCTCCTTACCCTGGTGCGCCCAGTGACAAAAAACCTAAACAACCACGTTACCCTCGCCCTGGTAAACCTAAACAGCCAGGTCTTTCTGAACCTGGGAAGCCTACTGACGAGGAACCTGATCATCCTGGATCTCTTAACCCTGAGGAGTCAATCGACAAGAAACCTAAAAATAAAATTAAGATAAGACCTGAATTAAAAATTCCTGGCTTACTTGATGAAAAGGAATATCCATTAGAAATAGATCCAGATGACAAGAGCACTCCTGCACAGATTAAAGAAATTATAGAAGCAATAAAGAAAAAGTATCCCTCTAAGCTAGAGAAATATAATCTCCCTGAATCAGATCTAGAGAAAGAGTATATTATTGACATAGAGACTGATGATAGCAAAACTCCTTTAGATGCTGCTGAGCCGAAAAAAATAGATGATATTGTGAAGAAAATACTACGTACTGAACCAAAAACGAAGTATAAAATTAGAGTAAACCCTAAAAAACCTGGTTCGAAAGACAAGCAACCAAAACATCCTGGATCTCTTAGTCCTAAGGAGCCTAGCAGCAAAAAACCCAAGTATGAAATTAGGATAAAACCTGAATTTAAAATCCCTGTTTTAGATGAAGACAAGGAACATACGTTACCAGCAGATCTAGATGACAATAACACTCCTGAGAAGATAGAAAAAATTATAGAGAAAATAAAGAAAAATAATCGCTCTCAGCTAAAAAAATATAATGTCCCCGAATCCGATGTAGAAGAAGAATATATTATTGAAATTGAAACTGATGACAATAAAACTCCTAAAAAAATAGAGAACATTATTAAGAAAGTACTTGATATGGAACCCAAAACAAAATACAAAATTATCATTAACCATAAGAAGGATCCTTCTCGTTACCCTAGTGCAGCTGATGACAGAAAACCTAAACGATCCGGTCACACTCGTCCTTCTGATCCCAGCGATGAGAAACCTCAAGAGTCTGACTACCCTCACTCTGATGACCTCGATTACGAAGAACCTGACAATGAGCCCGACGAGGATAAATCTGAACAATCCGATTCTCCTTACCTTGGTACGCCCAATGACAAAAAACCTAAACAACCACGTTACCCTCGCCCTGGTAAACCTAAACAGCTAGGTCTTTCTGAACCTGGTCAACCTACTGACGAGGAACCTGATCATCCTGGATCTCTTAACCCTAAGGAGTCAATCGACAAGAAACCTAAAAATAAAATTAAGATAAGACCTGAATTAAAAATCCCTGGTTTAGTTGATGAAAAGGAATATCCACTAGAAATAGATCCAGATGACAAGAGCACTCCTGAGAAGATTAAAGAAATTATAGATGAAATAAAGAAAAAGTATCCCCCTAAGCTAGAGAAATATAATCTCCCTGAATCCGATCTAGAGAAAGAGTATATTATTGACATAGAGACTGATGATAGTAAAACTCCTTTAGATGCTGCTGAGCCGAAAAAAATTGATGATATTGTGAAGAAAATACTAGGCACTGAACCAAAAACGAAGTATAAAATTAGAGTAAACCCTAAAAAACCTGGTTCGAAAGACAAGCAACCTAAACATCCTGGATCTCTTAGTCCTAAGGAGCCTAGCAGCAAAAAACCTAAGTATAAAATTAGGATAAAACCTGAATTTAAGATCCCTGTTTTAGATGAAGACAAGGAACATACGCTACCAGCAGATCTAGATGACAATAACACTCCTGAGAAGATAGAAAAAATTATAGAGAAAATAAAGAAAAATAATCGCTCTCAGCTAAAAAAATATAATGTCCCCGAATCCGATGTAGAAGAAGAATATATTATTGAAATTGAAACTGATGACAATAAAACTCCAAAAAAAATAGAGAACATTATTAAGAAAGTACTTGATAAGGAACCCAAAACCAAGTACAAAATAACCATTAACTCTAAGAAGGATCCTTCTCGTTATCCTAGTGCACCTGATGACAAAAAACCTAAACGACCCGGTCACACTCGTCCTTCTGATCCCAGCGATGACGAACCTCAAGAGCCTGACTACCCTCACTCTGATGACCCCGATTACGAAGAACCTGAAAATGAGCCCGACGAGGATAAATCTGAACAACCTGATTCTACTTACCCTGGTGCGCCCAGTGACAAGAAATCTAAACAACCACGTTACCCTCGCCCTGGTAAACCTAAGCAGCCCGGTCTTTCTGAACCTGGGAAGCCTACTGACGAGGAACCTGATCATCCTGGATCTCTTAACCCTGAGGAGTCAATCGACAAGAAACCTAAAAATAAAATTAAGATAAGACCTGAATTAAAAATCCCTGGTTTAGTTGATGAAAAGGAATATCCACTAGAAATAGATCCAGATGACAAGAGCACTCCTGAGAAGATTAAAGAAATTATAGATGAAATAAAGAAAAAGTATCCCCCTAAGCTAGAGAAATTTAATCTCCCTGAATCCGATCTAGAGAAAGAGTATATTATTGACATAGAGACTGATGATAGTAAAACTCCTTTAGATGCTGCTGAGCCGAAAAAAATAGATGATATTGTGAAGAAAATACTAGGCACTGAACCAAAAACGAAGTATAAAATTAGAGTAAACCCTAAAAAACCTGGTTCGAAAGACAAGCAACCTAAACATCCTGGATCTCTTAGTCCTAAGGAGCCTAGCAGCAAAAAACCTAAGTATAAAATTAGGATAAAACCTGAATTTAAGATCCCTGTTTTAGATGAAGACAAGGAACATACGCTACCAGCAGATCTAGATGACAATAACACTCCTGAGAAGATAGAAAAAATTATAGAGAAAATAAAGAAAAATAATCGCTCTCAGCTAAAGAAATATAATGTCCCCGAATCAGATGTAGAAGAAGAATATATTATTGATATTGAAACTGATGACAATAAAACTCCTAAGAAAATAGAGAACATTATTAAGAAAGTACTTGATAAGGAACCCAAAACCAAGTACAAAATAACCATTAACCCTAAGAAGGATCCTTCTCGTTATCCTAGTGCACCTGATGACAAGAAACCTAAACGAACCGGTCATACTCGTCCTTCTGATCCCAGCGATGACAAACCTCAAGAGCCTGACTACCCTCACTCTGGTGACCCCGATTACGAAGAACCTGAAAATGAGCCCGACGAGGATAAATCTGAACAGCCCGATTCTCCTTACCCTGGTGCGCCCAGTGACAAAAAACCTAAACAGCCAGGTCTTTCTGAACCTGGTAAGCCTACTGACGAAGAACCTGATCATCCTGGATCTCTTAACCCTAAGGAGTCAATCGACAAGAAACCTAAAAATAAAATTCAGATAAGACCTGAATTAAAAATCCCTGGTTTAGTTGATGAAAAGGAATATCCACTAGAAATAGATCCAGATGACAAGAACACTCCCGAGAAGATTAAAGAAATTATAGATGAAATAAAGAAAAAGTATCCCTCTAAGGTAGAAAAATATAATCTCCCTGAATCAGATCTAGAGAAAGAGTATATTATTGACATAGAGACTGATGATAGTAAAACTTCTTTAGATGCTGCTGAGCCGAAAAAAATAGATGATATTGTGAAGAAAATACTAGGTACTGAACCAAAAACGAAGTATAAAATTAGAGTAAACCCTAAAAAACCTGGTTCGAAAGACAAGCAACCAAACCATCCTGGATCTCTTAGTCCTAAGGAGCCTAGCAGCAAAAAACCTAAGTATGAAATTAGGATTAAACCTGTATTTAAGATCCCTGTTTTAGATGAAGACAAGGAAAATACGCTACCAGCAGATCTAGATGACAATAACACTCCTGAGAAGATAGAAAAAATTATAGAGAAAATAAAGAAAAATAATCGCTCTCAGCTAAAGAAATATAATGTCCCCGAATCAGATGTAGAAGAAGAATATATTATTGACATTGAAACTGATGACAATAAAACTCCTAAAAAAATAGAGGACATTATTAAGAAAGTACTTGATAAGGAACCCAAAACCAAGTACAAAATAACCATTAACTCTAAGAAGGCGCCTTCTCGTTATCCTAGTGCACCTGATGACAAAAAACCTAAGCGACCCGGTCACACTCGTCCTTTTGATCCCAGCGATGACAAACCTACAGAGCCTACCTACCCTCACTCTGATGACCCCGATTACGAAGAACCTGAAAATGAGCCCGACGAGGATAAATCTGAACAACCCGATTCTCCTTACCCTGGTGCGCCCAGTGACAAAAAACCTAAACAACCACGTTACCCTCGCCCTGGTAAACCTAAACAGCCAGGTCTTTCTGAACCTGGTAAGCCTACTGACGAGGAACCTGATCATCCTGGATCTCTTAACCCTGAGGAGTCAATCGACAAGAAACCTAAAAATAAAATTAAGATAAGACCTGAATTAAAAATTCCTGGCTTAGTTGATGAAAAGGAATATCCATTAGAAATAGATCCAGATGACAAGAGCACTCCTGAAAAGATTAAAGAAATTATAGATGAAATAAAGAAAAAGTATCCCCCTAAGCTAGAGAAATATAATCTCCCTGAATCCGATCTAGAGAAAGAGTATATTATTGACATAGAGACTGATGATAGTAAAACTCCTTTAGATGCTGCTGAGCCGAAAAAAATAGATGATATTGTGAAGAAAATACTAGGTACTGAACCAAAAACGAAGTATAAAATTAGAGTAAACCCTAAACAGCCTGGTTCGAAAGACAAACAACCAAAACATCCTGGATCTCTTAGTCCTAAGGAGCCTAGCAGCAAAAAACCTAAGTATGATATTAGGATTAAACCTGAATTTAAGATCCCTGTTTTAGATGAAGACAAGGAAAATACGCTACCAGCAGATCTAGATGACAATAACACTCCTGAGAAGATAGAAAAAATTATAGAGAAAATAAAGAAAAATAATCGCTCTCAGCTAAAGAAATATAATGTCCCCGAATCAGATGTAGAAGAAGAATATATTATTGACATAGAAACTGATGACAATAAAACTCCTAAAAAAATAGAGAATATTATTAAGAAAGTACTTAATAAGGAACCCAAAACCAAGTACAAAATAACCATTAACCCTAAGAAGGAGCCTTCTCGTTATCCTAGTGCACCTGATACCAAGAAACCTAAACGACCCGGTCATACTCGTCCTTCTGATCCCACCGATGAGAAACCTCAAGATCCTGACTACCCTCACTCTGATGACCCCGATTACGAAGAACCTGAAAATAGGCCTGACGAGGATAAATCCGAACAACCAGATTCTCCTTACCCTGGTGCGCCCAGTGACAAGAAACCTAAACAACCACGTTATCCTCGCCCTGGTAAACCTAAAAAGCCCGGTCTTTCTGAACCTGGTAAGCCTACTGACGAGGAACCTGATCATCCTGGATCTCTTAACCCTGAGGAGTCAATCGACAAGAAACCTAAAAATAAAATTAAGATAAGACCTGAATTAAAAATTGCTGGCTTAGTTGATGAAAAGGAATATCCATTAGAAATAGATCCAGATGACAAGAGCACTCCTGAAAAGATTAAGGAAATTATAGATGAAATAAAGAAAAAGTATCCCCCTAAGCTAGAGAAATATAATCTCCCTGAATTCGATCTAGAGAAAGAGTATATAATTGACATAGAGAATGATGATAGTAAAACTCCTTTAGATAATGCTGAGCCGAAAAAATTAGATGATATTGTGAAGAAAATACTAGGTACTGAACCAAAAACGAAGTATAAAATTAGAGTAAACCCTAAACAGCCTGGTTCGAAAGACAAACAACCAAAACATCCTGGATCTCTTAGTCCTAAGGAGCCTAGCAGCAAAAAACCTAAGTATGTAATTAGGATTAAACCTGAATTTAAGATCCCTGTTTTAGATGAAGACAAGGAAAATACGCTACCAGCAGATCTAGATGACAGTAACACTCCTGAGAAGATAGAAATAATTATAGAGAAAATAAAGAAAAATAATCGCTCTCAGCTAAAGAAATATAATGTCCCCGAATCAGATGTAGAAGAAGAATATATTATTGACATTGAAACTGATGACAATAAAACTCCTAAAAAAATAGAGGACATTATTAAGAAAGTACTTGATAAGGAACCCAAAACCAAGTACAAAATAACCATTAACTCTAAGAAGGATCCTTCACGTTATCCTAGTGCTCCTGGTGACAAAAAACCTAAACGACCCGGTCAGACTCGTCCTTCTGATCCCACCGATGAGAAACCTCAAGATCCTGACTACCCTCACTCTGATGACAACGATTACGAAGAACCTGAAAATAGGCCTGACGAGGATAAATCCGAACAACCAGATTCTCCTTACCCTGGTGCGCCCAGTGACAAGAAACCTAAACAACCACGTTATCCTCGAACTGGTAAACCTAAAAAGCCCGGTCTTTCTGAACCTGGTAAGCCTACTGACGAGGAACCTGATCATCCTGGATCTCTTAACCCTGAGGAGTCAATCGACAAGAAACCTAAAAATAAAATTAAGATAAGACCTGAATTAAAAATTCCTGGCTTAGTTGATGAAAAGGAATATCCATTAGAAATAGATCCAGATGACAAGAGCACTCCTGAAAAGATTAAGGAAATTATAGATGAAATAAAGAAAAAGTATCCCTCTAACCTAGAGAAATATAATCTCCCTGAATCAGATCTAGAGAAACAGTATATTATTGACATAGAGACTGATGATAGTAAAGCTCCTTTAGATGCTGCTGAGCCGCAAAAAATAGATGATATTGTGAAGAAACTATTACGCACTGAACCAAACACGAAGTATAAAATTAGAGTAAACCCTAAAAAACCTGGTTCGAAAGACAAGCAACCAAAACATCCTGGATCTCTTAGTCCTAAGGAGCCTAGCAGCAAAAAACCTAAGTATAAAATTAGGATAAAACCTGAATTTAAGATACCTGTTTTAGATGAAGACAAGGAACATACGCTACCAGCAGATCTAGATGACAATAACACTCCTGAGAAGATAGAAAAAATTATAGAGAAAATAAAGAAAAATAATCGCTCTCAGCTAAAGAAATATAATGTCCCCGAATCAGATGTAGAAGAAGAATATATTATTGACATTGAAACTGATGACAATAAAGCTCCTAAAAAAATAGAACACATAATTAAGAAAGTACTTGATAAGGAACCCAAAACCAAGTACAAAATAACCATTAACCCTAAGAAGGATCCTTCACGTTATCCTAGTCCACCTGATGACAAAAAACTTAAACGACCCGGTCACACTCGTCCTTCTGATCCAACCGATGAGAAACCTCAAGAGCCTGACTACCCTCACTCTGATGACCCCGATTACGAAGAACCTGAAAATGAGCCCGACGAGAATAAATCTGAACAACCTGATTCTCCTTACCCTGGTGCGCCCAGTGACAAGAAACCTAAACAACCACGTTACCCTCGCCCTGGTAAACCTAAACAGCCCGGTCTTTCTGAACCTGGGAAGCCTACTGACGAGGAACCTGATCATCCTGGATCTCTTAACCCTGAGGAGTCAATCGACAAGAAACCTAAAAATAAAATTAAGATAAGACCTGAATTAAAAATCCCTGGTTTAGTTGATGAAAAGGAATATCCACTAGAAATAGATCCAGATGACAAGAGCACTCCTGAGAAGATTAAAGAAATTATAGATGAAATAAAGAAAAAGTATCCCCCTAAGCTAGAGAAATTTAATCTCCCTGAATCCGATCTAGAGAAAGAGTATATTATTGACATAGAGACTGATGATAGTAAAACTCCTTTAGATGCTGCTGAGCCGAAAAAAATAGATGATATTGTGAAGAAAATACTAGGTACTGAACCAAAAACGAAGTATAAAATTAGAGTAAACCCTAAACAGCCTGGTTCGAAAGACAAACAACCAAAACATCCTGGATCTCTTAGTCCTAAGGAGCCTAGCAGCAAAAAACCTAAGTACGAAATTAGGATAAAGCCTGAATTTAAGATCCCTGTTTTAGATGAAGACAAGGAACATACGCTACCAGCAGATCTAGAGGACAATAACACTCCTGAGAAGATAGAAAAAATTATAGAGAAAATAAAGAAAAATAATCGCTCTCAGCTAAAGAAATATAATGTCCCCGAATCAGATGTAGAAGAAGAATATATTATTGACGTTGAAACTGATGACAATAAAACTCCAAAAAAAATAGAGAACATTATTAAGAAAGTACTTGATAAGGAACCCAAAACCAAGTACAAAATAACCATTAACTCTAAGAAGGATCCTTCTCGTTATCCTAGTGCACCTGATGTCAAAAAACCTAAACGACCCGGTCACACTCGTCCTTCTGATCCCAGCGATGACGAACCTCAAGAGCCTGACTACCCTCACTCTGATGACCCCGATTACGAAGAACCTGAAAATGAGCCCGACGAGGATAAATCTGAACAACCTGATTCTACTTGCCCTGGTGCGCCCAGTGACAAGAAATCTAAACAACCACGTTACCCTCGCCCTGGTAAACCTAAACAGCCCGGTCTTTCTGAACCTGGGAAGCCTACTGACGAGGAACCTGATCATCCTGGATCTATTAACCCTGAGGAGTCAATCGACAAGAAACCTAAAAATAAAATTAAGATAAGACCTGAATTAAAAATCCCTGGTTTAGTTGATGAAAAGGAATATCCACTAGAAATAGATCCAGATGACAAGAGCACTCCTGAGAAGATTAAAGAAATTATAGATGAAATAAAGAAAAAGTATCCCCCTAAGCTAGAGAAATTTAATCTCCCTGAATCCGATCTAGAGAAAGAGTATATTATTGACATAGAGACTGATGATAGTAAAACTCCTTTAGATGCTGCTGAGCCGAAAAAAATTGATGATATTGTGAAGAAAATACTAGGTACTGAACCAAAAACGAAGTATAAAATTAGAGTAAACCCTAAACAGCCTGGTTCGAAAGACAAGCAACCTAAACATCCTGGATCTCTTAGTCCTAAGGAGCCTAGCAGCAAAAAACCTAAGCATAAAATTAGGATAAAACCTGAATTTAAGATCCCTGTTTTAGATGAAGACAAGGAACATACGCTACCAGCAGATCTAGAGGACAATAACACTCCTGAGAAGATAGAAAAAATTATAGAGAAAATAAAGAAAAATAATCGCTCTCAGCTAAAGAAATATAATGTCCCCGAATCAGATGTAGAAGAAGAATATATTATTGACATTGAAACTGATGACAATAAAGCTCCTAAAAAAATAGAACACATAATTAAGAAAGTACTTGATAAGGAACCCAAAACCAAGTACAAAATAACCATTAACCCTAAGAAGGATCCTTCACGTTATCCTAGTCCACCTGATGACAAAAAACTTAAACGACCCGGTCACACTCGTCCTTCTGATCCCACCGATGAGAAACCTCAAGAGCCTGACTACCCTCACTCTGATGACCCCGATTACGAAGAACCTGAAAATGAGCCCGACGAGGATAAATCTGAACAACCTGATTCTCCTTACCCTGGTACGCCCAGTGACAAGAAACCTAAACAACCACGTTACCCTCGGCCTGGTACACCTAAACAGCCCGGTCTTTCTGAACCTGGTAAGCCTACTGACGAGGAACCTGATCAACCTGGTTCTCTTAACCCTGAGGAGTCAATCGACAAGAAACCTAAAAATAAAATTAAGATAAGACCTGAATTAAAAATCCCTGTTTTAGTTGATGAAAAGGAATATCCACTAGAAATAGATCCAGATGACAAGAGAACTCCTGAAAAGATTAAAGAAATTATAGATGAAATAAAGAAAAAGTATCCCCCTAAGCTAGAGAAATATAATCTCCCTGAATCCGATCTAGAGAAAGAGTATATTATTGACATAGAGACTGATGATAGTAAAACTCCTTTAGATGCTGCTGAGCCGAAAAAAATTGATGATATTGTGAAGAAAATACTAGGCACTGAACCAAAAACGAAGTATAAAATTAGAGTAAACCCTAAAAAACCTGGTTCGAAAGACAAGCAACCTAAACATCCTGGATCTCTTAGTCCTAAGGAGCCTAGCAGCAAAAAACCTAAGTATAAAATTAGGATAAAACCTGAATTTAAGATCCCTGTTTTAGATGAAGACAAGGAACATACGCTACCAGCAGATCTAGATGACAATAACACTCCTGAGAAGATAGAAAAAATTATAGAGAAAATAAAGAAAAATAATCGCTCTCAGCTAAAAAAATATAATGTCCCCGAATCCGATGTAGAAGAAGAATATATTATTGAAATTGAAACTGATGACAATAAAACTCCAAAAAAAATAGAGAACATTATTAAGAAAGTACTTGATAAGGAACCCAAAACCAAGTACAAAATAACCATTAACTCTAAGAAGGATCCTTCTCGTTATCCTAGTGCACCTGATGACAAAAAACCTAAACGACCCGGTCACACTCGTCCTTCTGATCCCAGCGATGACGAACCTCAAGAGCCTGACTACCCTCACTCTGATGACCCCGATTACGAAGAACCTGAAAATGAGCCCGACGAGGATAAATCTGAACAACCTGATTCTACTTACCCTGGTGCGCCCAGTGACAAGAAATCTAAACAACCACGTTACCCTCGCCCTGGTAAACCTAAACAGCCCGGTCTTTCTGAACCTGGGAAGCCTACTGACGAGGAACCTGATCATCCTGGATCTCTTAACCCTGAGGAGTCAATCGACAAGAAACCTAAAAATAAAATTAAGATAAGACCTGAATTAAAAATCCCTGGTTTAGTTGATGAAAAGGAATATCCTTTAGAAATAGATCCAGATGACAAGAGCACTCCTGAGAAGATTAAAGAAATTATAGATGAAATAAAGAAAAAGTATCCCCCTAAGCTAGAGAAATTTAATCTCCCTGAATCCGATCTAGAGAAAGAGTATATTATTGACATAGAGACTGATGATAGTAAAACTCCTTTAGATGCTGCTGAGCCGAAAAAAATAGATGATATTGTGAAGAAAATACTAGGCACTGAACCAAAAACGAAGTATAAAATTAGAGTAAACCCTAAAAAACCTGGTTCGAAAGACAAGCAACCTAAACATCCTGGATCTCTTAGTCCTAAGGAGCCTAGCAGCAAAAAACCTAAGTATAAAATTAGGATAAAACCTGAATTTAAGATCCCTGTTTTAGATGAAGACAAGGAACATACGCTACCAGCAGATCTAGATGACAATAACACTCCTGAGAAGATAGAAAAAATTATAGAGAAAATAAAGAAAAATAATCGCTCTCAGCTAAAGAAATATAATGTCCCCGAATCAGATGTAGAAGAAGAATATATTATTGACATTGAAACTGATGACAATAAAGCTCCTAAAAAAATAGAACACATAATTAAGAAAGTACTTGATAAGGAACCCAAAACCAAGTACAAAATAACCATTAACACTAAGAAGGATCCTTCACGTTATCCTAGTCCACCTGATGACAAAAAACTTAAACGACCCGGTCACACTCGTCCTTCTGATCCAACCGATGAGAATCCTCAAGAGCCTGACTACCCTCACTCTGATGACCCCGATTACGAAGAACCTGAAAATGAGCCCGACGAGGATAAATCTGAACAACCTGATTCTCCTTACCCTGGTGCGCCCAGTGACAAGAAACCTAAACAACCACGTTACCCTCGCCCTGGTAAACCTAAACAGCCCGGTCTTTCTGAACCTGGGAAGCCTACTGACGAGGAACCTGATCATCCTGGATCTCTTAACCCTGAGGAGTCAATCGACAAGAAACCTAAAAATAAAATTAAGATAAGACCTGAATTAAAAATCCCTGGTTTAGTTGATGAAATGGAATATCCACTAGAAATAGATCCAGATGACAAGAGCACTCCTGAGAAGATTAAAGAAATTATAGATGAAATAAAGAAAAAGTATCCCCCTAAGCTAGAGAAATTTAATCTCCCTGAATCCGATCTAGAGAAAGAGTATATTATTGACATAGAGACTGATGATAGTAAAACTCCTTTAGATGCTGCTGAGCCGAAAAAAATAGATGATATTGTGAAGAAAATACTAGGTACTGAACCAAAAACGAAGTATAAAATTAGAGTAAACCCTAAACAGCCGGGTTCGAAAGACAAACAACCAAAACATCCTGGATCTCTTAGTCCTAAGGAGCCTAGCAGCAAAAAACCTAAGTACGAAATTAGGATAAAGCCTGAATTTAAGATCCCTGTTTTAGATGAAGACAAGGAACATACGCTACCAGCAGATCTAGATGACAATAACACTCCTGAGAAGATAGAAAAAATTATAGAGAAAATAAAGAAAAATAATCGCTCTCAGCTAAAGAAATATAATGTCCCCGAATCAGATGTAGAAGAAGAATATATTATTGACATTGAAACTGATGACAATAAAGCTCCTAAAAAAATAGAACACATAATTAAGAAAGTACTTGATAAGGAACCCAAAACCAAGTACAAAATAACCATTAACCCTAAGAAGGATCCTTCACGTTATCCTAGTCCACCTGATGACAAAAAACTTAAACGACCCGGTCACACTCGTCCTTCTGATCCCACCGATGAGAAACCTCAAGAGCCTGACTACCCTCACTCTGATGACCCCGATTACGAAGAACCTGAAAATGAGCCCGACGAGGATAAATCTGAACAACCTGATTCTCCTTACCCTGGTACGCCCAGTGACAAGAAACCTAAACAACCACGTTACCCTCGGCCTGGTACACCTAAACAGCCCGGTCTTTCTGAACCTGGGAAGCCTACTGACGAGGAACCTGATCATCCTGGTTCTCTTAACCCTGAGGAGTCAATCGACAAGAAACCTAAAAATAAAATTAAGATAAGACCTGAATTAAAAATCCCTGGTTTAGTTGATGAAAAGGAATATCCACTAGAAATAGATCCAGATGACAAGAGAACTCCTGAAAAGATTAAAGAAATTATAGATGAAATAAAGAAAAAGTATCCCCCTAAGCTAGAGAAATATAATCTCCCTGAATCCGATCTAGAGAAAGAGTATATTATTGACATAGAGACTGATGATAGTAAAACTCCTTTAGATGCTGCTGAGCCGAAAAAAATTGATGATATTGTGAAGAAAATACTAGGTACTGAACCAAAAACGAAGTATAAAATTAGAGTAAACCCTAAACAGCCTGGTTCTAAAGAGAAACAACCAAAACATCCTGGATCTCTTAGTCCTAAGGAGCCTAGCAGCAAAAAACCTAAGTACGAAATTAGGATAAAGCCTGAATTTAAGATCCCTGTTTTAGATGAAGACAAGGAACATACGCTACCAGCAGATCTAGAGGACAATAACACTCCTGAGAAGATAGAAAAAATTATAGAGAAAATAAAGAAAAATAATCGCTCTCAGCTAAAGAAATATAATGTCCCCGAATCAGATGTAGAAGAAGAATATATTATTGACGTTGAAACTGATGACAATAAAACTCCAAAAAAAATAGAGAACATTATTAAGAAAGTACTTGATAAGGAACCCAAAACCAAGTACAAAATAACCATTAACTCTAAGAAGGATCCTTCTCGTTATCCTAGTGCACCTGATGTCAAAAAACCTAAACGACCCGGTCACACTCGTCCTTCTGATCCCAGCGATGACGAACCTCAAGAGCCTGACTACCCTCACTCTGATGACCCCGATTACGAAGAACCTGAAAATGAGCCCGACGAGGATAAATCTGAACAACCTGATTCTACTTACCCTGGTGCGCCCAGTGACAAGAAATCTAAACAACCACGTTACCCTCGCCCTGGTAAACCTAAACAGCCCGGTCTTTCTGAACCTGGGAAGCCTACTGACGAGGAACCTGATCATCCTGGATCTATTAACCCTGAGGAGTCAATCGACAAGAAACCTAAAAATAAAATTAAGATAAGACCTGAATTAAAAATCCCTGGTTTAGTTGATGAAAAGGAATATCCACTAGAAATAGATCCAGATGACAAGAGCACTCCTGAGAAGATTAAAGAAATTATAGATGAAATAAAGAAAAAGTATCCCCCTAAGCTAGAGAAATTTAATCTCCCTGAATCCGATCTAGAGAAAGAGTATATTATTGACATAGAGACTGATGATAGTAAAACTCCTTTAGATGCTGCTGAGCCGAAAAAAATTGATGATATTGTGAAGAAAATACTAGGTACTGAACCAAAAACGAAGTATAAAATTAGAGTAAACCCTAAACAGCCTGGTTCGAAAGACAAGCAACCTAAACATCCTGGATCTCTTAGTCCTAAGGAGCCTAGCAGCAAAAAACCTAAGTATAAAATTAGGATAAAACCTGAATTTAAGATCCCTGTTTTAGATGAAGACAAGGAACATACGCTACCAGCAGATCTAGAGGACAATAACACTCCTGAGAAGATAGAAAAAATTATAGAGAAAATAAAGAAAAATAATCGCTCTCAGCTAAAGAAATATAATGTCCCCGAATCAGATGTAGAAGAAGAATATATTATTGACATTGAAACTGATGACAATAAAGCTCCTAAAAAAATAGAACACATAATTAAGAAAGTACTTGATAAGGAACCCAAAACCAAGTACAAAATAACCATTAACCCTAAGAAGGATCCTTCACGTTATCCTAGTCCACCTGATGACAAAAAACTTAAACGACCCGGTCACACTCGTCCTTCTGATCCCACCGATGAGAAACCTCAAGAGCCTGACTACCCTCACTCTGATGACCCCGATTACGAAGAACCTGAAAATGAGCCCGACGAGGATAAATCTGAACAACCTGATTCTCCTTACCCTGGTACGCCCAGTGACAAGAAACCTAAACAACCACGTTACCCTCTGCCTGGTACACCTAAACAGCCCGGTCTTTCTGAACCTGGGAAGCCTACTGACGAGGAACCTGATCAACCTGGTTCTCTTAACCCTGAGGAGTCAATCGACAAGAAACCTAAAAATAAAATTAAGATAAGACCTGAATTAAAAATCCCTGGTTTAGTTGATGAAAAGGAATATCCACTAGAAATAGATCCAGATGACAAGAGAACTCCTAAAAAGATTAAAGAAATTATAGATGAAATAAAGAAAAAGTATCCCCCTAAGCTAGAGAAATATAATCTCCCTGAATCCGATCTAGAGAAAGAGTATATTATTGACATAGAGACTGATGATAGTAAAACTCCTTTAGATGCTGCTGAGCCGAAAAAAATTGATGATATTGTGAAGAAAATACTAGGCACTGAACCAAAAACGAAGTATAAAATTAGAGTAAACCCTAAAAAACCTGGTTCGAAAGACAAGCAACCTAAACATCCTGGATCTCTTAGTCCTAAGGAGCCTAGCAGCAAAAAACCTAAGTATAAAATTAGGATAAAACCTGAATTTAAGATCCCTGTTTTAGATGAAGACAAGGAACATACGCTACCAGCAGATCTAGATGACAATAACACTCCTGAGAAGATAGAAAAAATTATAGAGAAAATAAAGAAAAATAATCGCTCTCAGCTAAAAAAATATAATGTCCCCGAATCCGATGTAGAAGAAGAATATATTATTGAAATTGAAACTGATGACAATAAAACTCCAAAAAAAATAGAGAACATTATTAAGAAAGTACTTGATAAAGAACCCAAAACCAAGTACAAAATAACCATTAACTCTAAGAAGGATCCTTCTCGTTATCCTAGTGCACCTGATGACAAAAAACCTAAACGACCCGGTCACACTCGTCCTTCTGATCCCAGCGATGACGAACCTCAAGAGCCTGACTACCCTCACTCTGATGACCCCGATTACGAAGAACCTGAAAATGAGCCCGACGAGGATAAATCTGAACAACCTGATTCTACTTACCCTGGTGCGCCCAGTGACAAGAAATCTAAACAACCACGTTACCCTCGCCCTGGTAAACCTAAACAGCCCGGTCTTTCTGAACCTGGGAAGCCTACTGACGAGGAACCTGATCATCCTGGATCTCTTAACCCTGAGGAGTCAATCGACAAGAAACCTAAAAATAAAATTAAGATAAGACCTGAATTAAAAATCCCTGGTTTAGTTGATGAAAAGGAATATCCACTAGAAATAGATCCAGATGACAAGAGCACTCCTGAGAAGATTAAAGAAATTATAGATGAAATAAAGAAAAAGTATCCCCCTAAGCTAGAGAAATTTAATCTCCCTGAATCCGATCTAGAGAAAGAGTATATTATTGACATAGAGACTGATGATAGTAAAACTCCTTTAGATGCTGCTGAGCCGAAAAAAATAGATGATATTGTGAAGAAAATACTAGGCACTGAACCAAAAACGAAGTATAAAATTAGAGTAAACCCTAAAAAACCTGGTTCGAAAGACAAGCAACCTAAACATCCTGGATCTCTTAGTCCTAAGGAGCCTAGCAGCAAAAAACCTAAGTATAAAATTAGGATAAAACCTGAATTTAAGATCCCTGTTTTAGATGAAGACAAGGAACATACGCTACCAGCAGATCTAGATGACAATAACACTCCTGAGAAGATAGAAAAAATTATAGAGAAAATAAAGAAAAATAATCGCTCTCAGCTAAAGAAATATAATGTCCCCGAATCAGATGTAGAAGAAGAATATATTATTGACATTGAAACTGATGACAATAAAGCTCCTAAAAAAATAGAACACATAATTAAGAAAGTACTTGATAAGGAACCCAAAACCAAGTACAAAATAACCATTAACCCTAAGAAGGATCCTTCACGTTATCCTAGTCCACCTGATGACAAAAAACTTAAACGACCCGGTCACACTCGTCCTTCTGATCCCAGCGATGACGAACCTCAAGAGCCTGACTACCCTCACTCTGATGACCCCGATTACGAAGAACCTGAAAATGAACCCGACGAGGATAAATCTGAACAACCTGATTCTCCTTACCCTGGTGCGCCCAGTGACAAGAAACCTAAACAACCACGTTACCCTCGCCCTGGTAAACCTAAACAGCCCGGTCTTTCTGAACCTGGGAAGCCTACTGACGAGGAACCTGATCATCCTGGATCTCTTAACCCTGAGGAGTCAATCGACAAGAAACCTAAAAACAAAATTAAGATAAGACCTGAATTAAAAATCCCTGGTTTAGTTGATGAAAAGGAATATCCACTAGAAATAGATCCAGATGACAAGAGCACTCCTGAGAAGATTAAAGAAATTATAGATGAAATAAAGAAAAAGTATCCCCCTAAGCTAGAGAAATTTAATCTCCCTGAATCCGATCTAGAGAAAGAGTATATTATTGACATAGAGACTGATGATAGTAAAACTCCTTTAGATGCTGCTGAGCCGAAAAAAATAGATGATATTGTGAAGAAAATACTAGGCACTGAACCAAAAACGAAGTATAAAATTAGAGTAAACCCTAAAAAACCTGGTTCGAAAGACAAGCAACCTAAACATCCTGGATCTCTTAGTCCTAAGGAGCCTAGCAGCAAAAAACCTAAGTATAAAATTAGGATAAAACCTGAATTTAAGATCCCTGTTTTAGATGAAGACAAGGAACATACGCTACCAGCAGATCTAGATGACAATAACACTCCTGAGAAGATAGAAAAAATTATAGAGAAAATAAAGAAAAATAATCGCTCTCAGCTAAAGAAATATAATGTCCCCGAATCAGATGTAGAAGAAGAATATATTATTGACATTGAAACTGATGACAATAAAGCTCCTAAAAAAATAGAACACATAATTAAGAAAGTACTTGATAAGGAACCCAAAACCAAGTACAAAATAACCATTAACCCTAAGAAGGATCCTTCACGTTATCCTAGTCCACCTGATGACAAAAAACTTAAACGACCCGGTCACACTCGTCCTTCTGATCCAACCGATGAGAATCCTCAAGAGCCTGACTACCCTCACTCTGATGACCCCGATTACGAAGAACCTGAAAATGAGCCCGACGAGGATAAATCTGAACAACCTGATTCTCCTTACCCTGGTGCGCCCAGTGACAAGAAACCTAAACAACCACGTTACCCTCGCCCTGGTAAACCTAAACAGCCCGGTCTTTCTGAACCTGGGAAGCCTACTGACGAGGAACCTGATCATCCTGGATCTCTTAACCCTGAGGAGTCAATCGACAAGAAACCTAAAAATAAAATTAAGATAAGACCTGAATTAAAAATCCCTGGTTTAGTTGATGAAATGGAATATCCACTAGAAATAGATCCAGATGACAAGAGCACTCCTGAGAAGATTAAAGAAATTATAGATGAAATAAAGAAAAAGTATCCCCCTAAGCTAGAGAAATTTAATCTCCCTGAATCCGATCTAGAGAAAGAGTATATTATTGACATAGAGACTGATGATAGTAAAACTCCTTTAGATGCTGCTGAGCCGAAAAAAATAGATGATATTGTGAAGAAAATACTAGGTACTGAACCAAAAACGAAGTATAAAATTAGAGTAAACCCTAAACAGCCGGGTTCGAAAGACAAACAACCAAAACATCCTGGATCTCTTAGTCCTAAGGAGCCTAGCAGCAAAAAACCTAAGTACGAAATTAGGATAAAGCCTGAATTTAAGATCCCTGTTTTAGATGAAGACAAGGAACATACGCTACCAGCAGATCTAGATGACAATAACACTCCTGAGAAGATAGAAAAAATTATAGAGAAAATAAAGAAAAATAATCGCTCTCAGCTAAAGAAATATAATGTCCCCGAATCAGATGTAGAAGAAGAATATATTATTGACATTGAAACTGATGACAATAAAGCTCCTAAAAAAATAGAACACATAATTAAGAAAGTACTTGATAAGGAACCCAAAACCAAGTACAAAATAACCATTAACCCTAAGAAGGATCCTTCACGTTATCCTAGTCCACCTGATGACAAAAAACTTAAACGACCCGGTCACACTCGTCCTTCTGATCCCACCGATGAGAAACCTCAAGAGCCTGACTACCCTCACTCTGATGACCCCGATTACGAAGAACCTGAAAATGAGCCCGACGAGGATAAATCTGAACAACCTGATTCTCCTTACCCTGGTACGCCCAGTGACAAGAAACCTAAACAACCACGTTACCCTCGGCCTGGTACACCTAAACAGCCCGGTCTTTCTGAACCTGGGAAGCCTACTGACGAGGAACCTGATCATCCTGGTTCTCTTAACCCTGAGGAGTCAATCGACAAGAAACCTAAAAATAAAATTAAGATAAGACCTGAATTAAAAATCCCTGGTTTAGTTGATGAAAAGGAATATCCACTAGAAATAGATCCAGATGACAAGAGAACTCCTGAAAAGATTAAAGAAATTATAGATGAAATAAAGAAAAAGTATCCCCCTAAGCTAGAGAAATATAATCTCCCTGAATCCGATCTAGAGAAAGAGTATATTATTGACATAGAGACTGATGATAGTAAAACTCCTTTAGATGCTGCTGAGCCGAAAAAAATTGATGATATTGTGAAGAAAATACTAGGTACTGAACCAAAAACGAAGTATAAAATTAGAGTAAACCCTAAACAGCCTGGTTCTAAAGAGAAACAACCAAAACATCCTGGATCTCTTAGTCCTAAGGAGCCTAGCAGCAAAAAACCTAAGTACGAAATTAGGATAAAGCCTGAATTTAAGATCCCTGTTTTAGATGAAGACAAGGAACATACGCTACCAGCAGATCTAGAGGACAATAACACTCCTGAGAAGATAGAAAAAATTATAGAGAAAATAAAGAAAAATAATCGCTCTCAGCTAAAGAAATATAATGTCCCCGAATCAGATGTAGAAGAAGAATATATTATTGACGTTGAAACTGATGACAATAAAACTCCAAAAAAAATAGAGAACATTATTAAGAAAGTACTTGATAAGGAACCCAAAACCAAGTACAAAATAACCATTAACTCTAAGAAGGATCCTTCTCGTTATCCTAGTGCACCTGATGTCAAAAAACCTAAACGACCCGGTCACACTCGTCCTTCTGATCCCAGCGATGACGAACCTCAAGAGCCTGACTACCCTCACTCTGATGACCCCGATTACGAAGAACCTGAAAATGAGCCCGACGAGGATAAATCTGAACAACCTGATTCTACTTACCCTGGTGCGCCCAGTGACAAGAAATCTAAACAACCACGTTACCCTCGCCCTGGTAAACCTAAACAGCCCGGTCTTTCTGAACCTGGGAAGCCTACTGACGAGGAACCTGATCATCCTGGATCTATTAACCCTGAGGAGTCAATCGACAAGAAACCTAAAAATAAAATTAAGATAAGACCTGAATTAAAAATCCCTGGTTTAGTTGATGAAAAGGAATATCCACTAGAAATAGATCCAGATGACAAGAGCACTCCTGAGAAGATTAAAGAAATTATAGATGAAATAAAGAAAAAGTATCCCCCTAAGCTAGAGAAATTTAATCTCCCTGAATCCGATCTAGAGAAAGAGTATATTATTGACATAGAGACTGATGATAGTAAAACTCCTTTAGATGCTGCTGAGCCGAAAAAAATTGATGATATTGTGAAGAAAATACTAGGTACTGAACCAAAAACGAAGTATAAAATTAGAGTAAACCCTAAACAGCCTGGTTCGAAAGACAAGCAACCTAAACATCCTGGATCTCTTAGTCCTAAGGAGCCTAGCAGCAAAAAACCTAAGTATAAAATTAGGATAAAACCTGAATTTAAGATCCCTGTTTTAGATGAAGACAAGGAACATACGCTACCAGCAGATCTAGAGGACAATAACACTCCTGAGAAGATAGAAAAAATTATAGAGAAAATAAAGAAAAATAATCGCTCTCAGCTAAAGAAATATAATGTCCCCGAATCAGATGTAGAAGAAGAATATATTATTGACATTGAAACTGATGACAATAAAGCTCCTAAAAAAATAGAACACATAATTAAGAAAGTACTTGATAAGGAACCCAAAACCAAGTACAAAATAACCATTAACCCTAAGAAGGATCCTTCACGTTATCCTAGTCCACCTGATGACAAAAAACTTAAACGACCCGGTCACACTCGTCCTTCTGATCCCACCGATGAGAAACCTCAAGAGCCTGACTACCCTCACTCTGATGACCCCGATTACGAAGAACCTGAAAATGAGCCCGACGAGGATAAATCTGAACAACCTGATTCTCCTTACCCTGGTACGCCCAGTGACAAGAAACCTAAACAACCACGTTACCCTCTGCCTGGTACACCTAAACAGCCCGGTCTTTCTGAACCTGGGAAGCCTACTGACGAGGAACCTGATCAACCTGGTTCTCTTAACCCTGAGGAGTCAATCGACAAGAAACCTAAAAATAAAATTAAGATAAGACCTGAATTAAAAATCCCTGGTTTAGTTGATGAAAAGGAATATCCACTAGAAATAGATCCAGATGACAAGAGAACTCCTAAAAAGATTAAAGAAATTATAGATGAAATAAAGAAAAAGTATCCCCCTAAGCTAGAGAAATATAATCTCCCTGAATCCGATCTAGAGAAAGAGTATATTATTGACATAGAGACTGATGATAGTAAAACTCCTTTAGATGCTGCTGAGCCGAAAAAAATTGATGATATTGTGAAGAAAATACTAGGCACTGAACCAAAAACGAAGTATAAAATTAGAGTAAACCCTAAAAAACCTGGTTCGAAAGACAAGCAACCTAAACATCCTGGATCTCTTAGTCCTAAGGAGCCTAGCAGCAAAAAACCTAAGTATAAAATTAGGATAAAACCTGAATTTAAGATCCCTGTTTTAGATGAAGACAAGGAACATACGCTACCAGCAGATCTAGATGACAATAACACTCCTGAGAAGATAGAAAAAATTATAGAGAAAATAAAGAAAAATAATCGCTCTCAGCTAAAAAAATATAATGTCCCCGAATCCGATGTAGAAGAAGAATATATTATTGAAATTGAAACTGATGACAATAAAACTCCAAAAAAAATAGAGAACATTATTAAGAAAGTACTTGATAAAGAACCCAAAACCAAGTACAAAATAACCATTAACTCTAAGAAGGATCCTTCTCGTTATCCTAGTGCACCTGATGACAAAAAACCTAAACGACCCGGTCACACTCGTCCTTCTGATCCCAGCGATGACGAACCTCAAGAGCCTGACTACCCTCACTCTGATGACCCCGATTACGAAGAACCTGAAAATGAGCCCGACGAGGATAAATCTGAACAACCTGATTCTACTTACCCTGGTGCGCCCAGTGACAAGAAATCTAAACAACCACGTTACCCTCGCCCTGGTAAACCTAAACAGCCCGGTCTTTCTGAACCTGGGAAGCCTACTGACGAGGAACCTGATCATCCTGGATCTCTTAACCCTGAGGACTCAATCGACAAGAAACCTAAAAATAAAATTAAGATAAGACCTGAATTAAAAATCCCTGGTTTAGTTGATGAAAAGGAATATCCACTAGAAATAGATCCAGATGACAAGAGCACTCCTGAGAAGATTAAAGAAATTATAGATGAAATAAAGAAAAAGTATCCCCCTAAGCTAGAGAAATTTAATCTCCCTGAATCCGATCTAGAGAAAGAGTATATTATTGACATAGAGACTGATGATAGTAAAACTCCTTTAGATGCTGCTGAGCCGAAAAAAATAGATGATATTGTGAAGAAAATACTAGGCACTGAACCAAAAACGAAGTATAAAATTAGAGTAAACCCTAAAAAACCTGGTTCGAAAGACAAGCAACCTAAACATCCTGGATCTCTTAGTCCTAAGGAGCCTAGCAGCAAAAAACCTAAGTATAAAATTAGGATAAAACCTGAATTTAAGATCCCTGTTTTAGATGAAGACAAGGAACATACGCTACCAGCAGATCTAGATGACAATAACACTCCTGAGAAGATAGAAAAAATTATAGAGAAAATAAAGAAAAATAATCGCTCTCAGCTAAAGAAATATAATGTCCCCGAATCAGATGTAGAAGAAGAATATATTATTGACATTGAAACTGATGACAATAAAGCTCCTAAAAAAATAGAACACATAATTAAGAAAGTACTTGATAAGGAACCCAAAACCAAGTACAAAATAACCATTAACCCTAAGAAGGATCCTTCACGTTATCCTAGTCCACCTGATGACAAAAAACTTAAACGACCCGGTCACACTCGTCCTTCTGATCCCAGCGATGACGAACCTCAAGAGCCTGACTACCCTCACTCTGATGACCCCGATTACGAAGAACCTGAAAATGAACCCGACGAGGATAAATCTGAACAACCTGATTCTCCTTACCCTGGTGCGCCCAGTGACAAGAAACCTAAACAACCACGTTACCCTCGCCCTGGTAAACCTAAACAGCCCGGTCTTTCTGAACCTGGGAAGCCTACTGACGAGGAACCTGATCATTCTGGATCTCTTAACCCTGAGGAGTCAATCGACAAGAAACCTAAAAACAAAATTAAGATAAGACCTGAATTAAAAATCCCTGGTTTAGTTGATGAAAAGGAATATCCACTAGAAATAGATCCAGATGACAAGAGCACTCCTGAGAAGATTAAAGAAATTATAGATGAAATAAAGAAAAAGTATCCCCCTAAGCTAGAGAAATTTAATCTCCCTGAATCCGATCTAGAGAAAGAGTATATTATTGACATAGAGACTGATGATAGTAAAACTCCTTTAGATGCTGCTGAGCCGAAAAAAATAGATGATATTGTGAAGAAAATACTAGGCACTGAACCAAAAACGAAGTATAAAATTAGAGTAAACCCTAAAAAACCTGGTTCGAAAGACAAGCAACCTAAACATCCTGGATCTCTTAGTCCTAAGGAGCCTAGCAGCAAAAAACCTAAGTATAAAATTAGGATAAAACCTGAATTTAAGATCCCTGTTTTAGATGAAGACAAGGAACATACGCTACCAGCAGATCTAGATGACAATAACACTCCTGAGAAGATAGAAAAAATTATAGAGAAAATAAAGAAAAATAATCGCTCTCAGCTAAAGAAATATAATGTCCCCGAATCAGATGTAGAAGAAGAATATATTATTGACATTGAAACTGATGACAATAAAGCTCCTAAAAAAATAGAACACATAATTAAGAAAGTACTTGATAAGGAACCCAAAACCAAGTACAAAATAACCATTAACCCTAAGAAGGATCCTTCACGTTATCCTAGTCCACCTGATGACAAAAAACTTAAACGACCCGGTCACACTCGTCCTTCTGATCCCAGCGATGACGAACCTCAAGATCCTGACTACCCTCACTCTGATGACCCCGATTACGAAGAACCTGAAAATGAACCCGACGAGGATAAATCTGAACAACCTGATTCTCCTTACCCTGGTGCGCCCAGTGACAAGAAACCTAAACAACCACGTTACCCTCGCCCTGGTAAACCTAAACAGCCCGGTCTTTCTGAACCTGGGAAGCCTACTGACGAGGAACCTGATCATCCTGGATCTCTTAACCCTGAGGAGTCAATCGACAAGAAACCTAAAAACAAAATTAAGATAAGACCTGAATTAAAAATCCCTGGTTTAGTTGATGAAAAGGAATATCCACTAGAAATAGATCCAGATGACAAGAGCACTCCTGAGAAGATTAAAGAAATTATAGATGAAATAAAGAAAAAGTATCCCCCTAAGCTAGAGAAATTTAATCTCCCTGAATCCGATCTAGAGAAAGAGTATATTATTGACATAGAGACTGATGATAGTAAAACTCCTTTAGATGCTGCTGAGCCGAAAAAAATAGATGATATTGTGAAGAAAATACTAGGCACTGAACCAAAAACGAAGTATAAAATTAGAGTAAACCCTAAAAAACCTGGTTCGAAAGACAAGCAACCTAAACATCCTGGATCTCTTAGTCCTAAGGAGCCTAGCAGCAAAAAACCTAAGTATAAAATTAGGATAAAACCTGAATTTAAGATCCCTGTTTTAGATGAAGACAAGGAACATACGCTACCAGCAGATCTAGATGACAATAACACTCCTGAGAAGATAGAAAAAATTATAGAGAAAATAAAGAAAAATAATCGCTCTCAGCTAAAGAAATATAATGTCCCCGAATCAGATGTAGAAGAAGAATATATTATTGACATTGAAACTGATGACAATAAAGCTCCTAAAAAAATAGAACACATAATTAAGAAAGTACTTGATAAGGAACCCAAAACCAAGTACAAAATAACCATTAACCCTAAGAAGGATCCTTCACGTTATCCTAGTCCACCTGATGACAAAAAACTTAAACGACCCGGTCACACTCGTCCTTCTGATCCCAGCGATGACGAACCTCAAGAGCCTGACTACCCTCACTCTGATGACCCCGATTACGAAGAACCTGAAAATGAACCCGACGAGGATAAATCTGAACAACCTGATTCTCCTTACCCTGGTGCGCCCAGTGACAAGAAACCTAAACAACCACGTTACCCTCGCCCTGGTAAACCTAAACAGCCCGGTCTTTCTGAACCTGGGAAGCCTACTGACGAGGAACCTGATCATCCTAGATCTCTTAACCCTGAGGAGTCAATCGACAAGAAACTTAAAAATAAAATTAAGATAAGACCTGAATTAAAAATCCCTGGCTTAGTTGATGAAAAGGAATATCCACTAGAAATAGATCCAGATGACAAGAGCACTCCTGAGAAGATTAAAGAAATTATAGATGAAATAAAGAAAAAGTATCCCCCTAAGCTAGAGAAATTTAATCTCCCTGAATCCGATCTAGAGAAAGAGTATATTATTGACATAGAGACTGATGATAGTAAAACTCCTTTAGATGCTGCTGAGCCGAAAAAAATAGATGATATTGTGAAGAAAATACTAGGCACTGAACCAAAAACGAAGTATAAAATTAGAGTAAACCCTAAAAAACCTGGTTCGAAAGACAAGCAACCTAAACATCCTGGATCTCTTAGTCCTAAGGAGCCTAGCAGCAAAAAACCTAAGTATAAAATTAGGATAAAACCTGAATTTAAGATCCCTGTTTTAGATGAAGACAAGGAACATACGCTACCAGCAGATCTAGATGACAATAACACTCCTGAGAAGATAGAAAAAATTATAGAGAAAATAAAGAAAAATAATCGCTCTCAGCTAAAGAAATATAATGTCCCCGAATCAGATGTAGAAGAAGAATATATTATTGACATTGAAACTGATGACAATAAAGCTCCTAAAAAAATAGAACACATAATTAAGAAAGTACTTGATAAGGAACCCAAAACCAAGTACAAAATAACCATTAACCCTAAGAAGGATCCTTCACGTTATCCTAGTCCACCTGATGACAAAAAACTTAAACGACCCGGTCACACTCGTCCTTCTGATCCCAGCGATGACGAACCTCAAGAGCCTGACTACCCTCACTCTGATGACCCCGATTACGAAGAACCTGAAAATGAACGCGACGAGGATAAATCTGAACAACCTGATTCTCCTTACCCTGGTGCGCCCAGTGACAAGAAACCTAAACAACCACGTTACCCTCGCCCTGGTAAACCTAAACAGCCCGGTCTTTCTGAACCTGGGAAGCCTACTGACGAGGAACCTGATCATCCTAGATCTCTTAACCCTGAGGAGTCAATCGACAAGAAACTTAAAAATAAAATTAAGATAAGACCTGAATTAAAAATCCCTGGCTTAGTTGATGAAAAGGAATATCCACTAGAAATAGATCCAGATGACAAGAGCACTCCTGAGAAGATTAAAGAAATTATAGATGAAATAAAGAAAAAGTATCCCCCTAAGCTAGAGAAATATAATCTCCCTGAATCCGATCTAGAGAAAGAGTATATTATTGACATAGAGACTGATGATAGTAAAACTCCTTTAGATGCTGCTGAGCCGAAAAAAATAGATGATATTGTGAAAACAATACTAGGTACTGAACCAAAAACGAAGTATAAAATTAGAGTAAACCCTAAACAGCCTGGCTCGAAAGACAAACAACCAAAACATCCTGGATCTCTTAGTCCTAAGGAGCCTAGCAGCAAAAAACCTAAGTACGAAATTAGGATAAAGCCTGAATTTAAGATCCCTGTTTTAGATGAAGACAAGGAACATACGCTACCAGCAGATCTAGAGGACAATAACACTCCTGAGAAGATAGAAAAAATTATAGAGAAAATAAAGAAAAATAATCGCTCTCAGCTAAAGAAATATAATGTCCCCGAATCAGATGTAGAAGAAGAATATATTATTGACATTGAAACTGATGACAATAAAGTTCCTAAAAAAATAGAGAACATAATTAAGAAAGTACTTGATAAGGAACCAAAAACCAAGTACAAAATAACCATTAACCCTAAGAAAGATCCTTCACGTTATCCTAGTGCACCTGGTGACAAAAAACCTAAACGACCCGGTCACACTCGTCCTTCTGATCCCACCGATGAGAAACCTCAAGATCCTGACTACCCTCACTCTGATGACCCCGATTACGAAGAACCTGAAAATGAGCCTGACGAGGATAAATCCGAACAACCTGATTCTCCTTACCCTGGTGCGCCCAGTTACAAGAAACCTAAACAACCACGTTATCCTCGCCCTGGTAAACCTAAAAAGCCCGGTCTTTCTGAACCTGATAAGCCTACTGACGAGGAACCTGATCATCCTGGATCTCTTAACCCTAAGGCGTCAATCGATAAGGAACCTAAAAATAAAATAAGGATCAGATCTGAATTAAAAATCCCTGGCTTAGATGACGAAAAGGAGCATCCAATAGAAATTGATCCAGATGACAAGAGCACTCCTGAGAAGATTAAAGCAATTATAGATAAAATAAAGAAAAAGTATCCCTCTAAGCTAGAGAAATATAATATCCCTGAATCAGATCTAGAAAAAGAGTATATTATTGACATAGAAATTGATGATAGTAAAACTCCTTTAGATGCTGCTGAGCTGAAAAAAATAGATGATATTGTGAAGAAAATGCTTCGTGCTGAACCAACAACGAAGTATAAAATCAGAGAAAATCCTAAAAAGCACGGTTCGAAAGACAAACAACCAAAACGTCCTGGATCTCTTAGTCCTAAGAAGCCTAGCAGCAGAAAGCCTAAGTATAAAATTAGGATAAAAGCAGATTTTAAGATCCCTGTTGTAGATGAAGACAAGGAGCATACCCTACCAGCAGAGCTAGAAGACAATAACACTGCTAAGAAGATAGAAAAAATTATGGAGAAAATAAAGAAAAATAGTCGCTCTCTACTAAAGAAATATAATGTCCCCGAATCAGATGTAGAAAAAGAATATATTATTGACATTGAATCTGATGACAATAAAACTACTAAAAAAATAGAGACCGTTATTAAGAAAGTACTTAATAAGGAACCCAAAACTAAATACAAAATTACCGGTAACCCCAAGAAGGATCCTTCTAGCCACCATAGTGTACCTGATGACAAAAAACCTAAACATACGTTTAGAATAGTGCTTAAATGTACAATTCCCGGCTCCGATAAAGATATGGAATATACGGTTGAAATGGAGACAGATGACACTAAAACTACATCAATTACTGATGGCCTTGCACAAATGGTAGATAGCATAAAGCAAAATCTTAAATCTGATCTAAAGAATTATAAAGTTGCTGACTCAGATGTTAAAAAAGAATATACTATTCTTATAGATTCAGATGATAGTGCTATTCATCAAAAAATAGGAAATATAATAAAAAAACTGTTAGGCAATCAACCAAATACAAAATACAGAACTAGCTCTTTCAATTCTGAGAAGCGTAGCAACAAGAAACACAAATATACACTTGGAATTACCCTTAAATATGAAGTACCCGGCTCAAATGAAGAGAGCGAATATACGGTTGAAAAGGATATTGGTGACACTGAAACTCAAACCGTTACTGATGCTCTAACACAAATGGTAAATAACATAAAGCAAACCCTTAACTCTGAACTAAAGAAACATAAAGTTGCTGGTTCAGATATTGAAAAAGTATACACTATTTTCATAAATTCAGATGATGGTGCTTTACTTAAAAATATAGATAATATAATGAAAAACTTGCTTGGTAATCAACCAAACGCGAAATATAAAACCAATCCAGTCGCTAAAAATTCTGAATCTATCAACCCTGATAAGTCTAATGAGAATAAAGCTAAATACAAAATTATAGTTACGATGAATTATAAAGTGCTTGGCACAGATAACAAAGGTGAACAAACCTTTAATATAGAAGGAGGTGAATTAGCTTTGGATTTTGCTGACTTAAAAAACAGGATAATAAAAGATAAAACAATGCTTCAGGAAAAATATAAAAACCTTGGTTCAGATATTGAAATAGAATATAATGTTGAAGTTGAAGTAGAGGACGACCCAACATCAGAGGTTGCTGTTTCTATTGAAGAAAACATGTCCAGAATTCAAGAAATGCTTGAGTCTCTTCAATAGGAAAACCAAACATATACCGCTATATTCATAAAAATTTATTAAAGTTAATGTTGGTTTACTATACGAATTTTGTATAGGAAAACCGGTTTTACTGCACACATTAACTTTACTACTATTTATGAATATGGGGATGGTAAATAACTCTCCACATAATGGCCGAAATCCTTTTATTTAAATGGTATAATTTTAAATTAAATATTTTAAATAAAATTCTATTGTTATTAGTAAACACAACATATATTTTTATATTTTGTATTACATTTATACCCAGAGTACGGATTTGCACACGAATGTGCAGCACATGTTCCTAAATTTCGCACATACACACGTGCAAGTACCTTATAATTTCTATCTAAAGGCACACGCACGTGTACGTGCGCCTGTTTGATAGGCACACGTACACGTGCCAAAGGTAGGCACACAAAAAAATGGCACTTACTCGTGGGCGTGTGCCACATTTTTTGTGTGCTTATTTTAAGAACGTGTGCATGTGGGAATCAAACTGGCACTTGCACGTGTGTATGTATAAAAATTTAGGCACATGTGAGGCACACTCATGGCAAAAAACCACTAAAAATCTATGCTAGCAGCGTTACCGTTCTGGCTAGTTTTAGCTATTTTTTTCAATTTGTGCTTATGGATTTTTTTAGTTTTGGTCACTTTTTCGGCATCATTATTATTTTTGTAACCGACTTCAAAAAAGGAGGCTGTTATCAACTCGTGTGTATTTTATACCCGTCACCAAAAATGGTAAGGGTATATATAGTATATATATTCGTGATCCTTATAAAAATCTAATTCGATTTAGCAGTGACCGTCTGTCCGTCTGTCTGTTTTTTCTGACCGATGTTGAAAGGTATTTTTCAGAGGTCCTAGAAGACTTATGGACATAAATATTGAAGTTGCATGACTGGCTTTTCCTGAAGAGTTTTGCATGTGCAATTCAGGAAAATCAGTTCATATATAATAGAGATATATCTATGACCCTATACCTCTGACAGCACTCTACAATCAATTTATCTGTCAAATTCATTTCTGAGAAGCTTATTGTAAAGAATAATCGAAAGCGGTCCATAAATGGCTGAGATATGGACACAATAAAAAAATAATAATATACATACATATATATATATATATATATATATATATATATATATATATATATATATATATATATATATATATATATATATATATATATATATATATATATATATATATATATATATATATATATATATATATATATATATATATATATATATATATATATATATATATATATATATATATATATATATATATATATATATATATATATATATATATATATATATATATATATATATATATATATATATATATATATATATATATATATATATATATATATATATATATATATATATATATATATATATATATATATATATATATATATATATATATATATATATATATATATATATATATATATATATATATATATATATATATATATATATATATATATATATATATATATAT
>CATQFL010000144.1:0-75000 GCA_956483635.1 Panzeria rudis
GGCGGAGACACAGAGTATGTAATACACGACTCTCTGTACCGGACATTTTTTGTTTCTTTTTATTCATTTTCGCTATTTTCTCCTTGTTGCTTCATATGATTTTTCTCATTTCAGGCAATAAATTCATACTTTAGGTGTATGCATGTAGAGAGCGCGAATATGAAGTAAACAAACTATAAAATTTCTGTCTGTCTATTAATTTCCAATATGTAAAAGTTACTAGCAAGTTCAAAAGAGAATCGAAAAAATTTCTGCCAAGAAATGTTTCATAAGCAAAAGTGGACAAACAACCCGCTTTTGTTAATGCAACTCTATTTTTGTACATTTGTCTGGCAGCGCTAGTCATATTTGGCACCAGGTAAGGTCATAAGGGCAGCTGTTCGTTTATTTTGCGTTTACTAACTGTCACTATTATATTTTTTAATCTTGAAGACTTAACACATCTGTTTTATGAATTGTCAAAGATAAATAACTTAACTGTCTAAAATGCTGATGTAAACGGTATAGTTTATGAAAGTAATTTATGAATTTAACAAATTAAGAAGTTACGTTGTTTTTAGAAAAAAAATTCGGAATTGGTGTTATTAGCGAAAAGAGCATATAAAATAATGCTATTTGGCATCAATAACTCAAAATCGACAAAAATGGACATCCGCGCTTATTCATAAAAACCACAGCTATTTGCAAAAATGTGCAAAAAATATTTTTTTTGGCCTTTGACCTTAGATGTCGGTAGTCGCGGCCACCCTTCGATTAACAGGTTTTGAGACAAGTTTTAGGGTATCAAAATAAAGGTTTATACAAGTTTATAGCTGACTATCTCCAATTCAGAGGTGAAACACCTAATATGACTGGACTAATATACATTTTCTTCCGTACAATTGCCGTTTACACTCAGGTTACAGCCAACATTCGATAATATCTTAATAAATGCCAGCGCTAGTACGTCTTGAGCATTTAACGAAGGGAGGACAATAAAGTATATTAATTTCGAAATAATAACGGAAATACAAATAACAATAAAAATAATTGAATACTAATAAATACAATACATACCTGTTTGCCTGTCAATAGCGACAATTTCTTCATCAGAACTCATCCAAAACGATGTTGATGGTAATGGAGAATCAAAGCATATAATGTCACCAACTGAGAATATTGTCTAATATAAACAATATTAACAGCGCAGCAGCAACAGCACGAACAGCAAGAATCAATACGAAGATTTTACAAGGGGATGAAGATGGGAAACCGTTTACAAATAATAAAAACAAAAGTAGTCACATTGTAAAGTTGAATTGCCATTGAAAATGAAAGAATAATTTGAAGAGCAGCAATAGTAGCAACATTAAGATATCAACATGTTGTTAGGATGGTTGGTGGGTTGATTATAGTGTTCAATGACATTATCGTCGGAATAGAAAACATTGATGGCGAAGTATAAAAACAATAGCATCAAATCATGAACAGCACAAGTTATCGTAGTTTTATTTAACACAGGATGCATTTTAGTGACAATAAAGTAGTAGATGGTGGATTTCATATATTTGCATGGATATTACAACGGTGGCACAGGCAATGACGTCCACGATAATAATTATTGTAGTTATAAGTAGTAATTTGGATGATGACAATAGTTGTGATAACAAAAGTAAGCAAAAAGAAAAGAAAAACATAATACAAGTTATATAATTTATTGTTTTAGAAATTTTTTTATCTAGATTACGCAGAATATTCTGCGAATAAGCCTAATTATGGAAATTATTTTTAAAGTTTTTTATTAATTAACTGAATTTCCTTCCAATGCAAAAAAAGTTTGCCCACACTTTTATAGCGAACAACAAAAAACGTGATTAATTGAAAAAATCACGTTTTTCGCGGGTACGTCGAAAACGGTTCGTAGGAAAAATAAATAAATTTCAGTTTCGGGTTCAGCGATCCATAATTAGCTAAGAAACCACGTTTATAATAAACTTGATTTTTATTGCAACCTACTTTAATTGAAGAATTTTTCTAGCTTTTTCCATATATTTGTCTATACAGTACACTCGTGAGAATATGAACTCCTAATATATGAACACCCCAAAATATGAACACTTGTTTCTTTTTTTATATGATTTTATCTACCTACACAGTGTTGAAATCTAAATCAACAGGGTAGTGCCTAAATTCTAATTCAACTGCATTATAATTCGGGGATTTCCCTAGCTGTTTGCTTTTAACTTGTCTTCAGCTGTCAATAAAAATTTCTTACATACACGTTTTAGTGGGTGCTCACACTCAGCTGGAATTCCATATTCATTTTTATATATAAATTTAACGTGAAAATTTCTTAAATATGCATACAAGAAACATGTTTTAACTTTAAAAGAAAAATCTAAAATATTAGAACAATTAGGAAAAGGTGCAAGTGTTACTAATTTGCCGAAAGTGAGATTTGAATGTATTGAGACAGTTACGAGTGTGCCGTTTTAAATGGGCATGAACAAAAGAAACAGCAAAAGAAACAAAATAAATAAGTTTTTTTCTTTTTGCAAAATAAATTGTTGGTTTTCAAATCCAATAAACTACAAATAAAAGATTTAGCATAAGAAACTTTTATTTCTAGGGGAAAAACGTTTGTAAAGGGGAATTAGAACTGGTCTGGTGTTAGTTACTTCATATTATCGCGAGTTCACTGTATATATAAATATTGCTATATATAACTTTGGATCAGAGAAACTAGTCGTCTTAAAGTCGGCGGCTTAGGAAAAAATTCTCGGCGGCGGCTCATACCCAGCTGACAGCGGCTGGTTTTGTATTTCGTGAATTTCGCGATAAAATGTATATAATCAATTGCACTTTGTAATGTTGAACTTTTTTATTACGAAATTTTATTAAATTTTCTTTTTATACGTTTTTTTAAAAAAAATTTTATAAAAAATTTTTCAAACACCGGCCGGCTGCAGTTTTGACCCGAGGCTAGCCGCATGGATCGGCGGCGGCTAATTCAGCTTAATAGTGTGCTAACATTCACTATACAGCAGCATTGTCAACTCGGTGTTATTCGCACCGTTTTTAGTGCTTTTTCAACTTTTCGACGCGTAAAATTTTCAAGTTAGTGCTAGGTGTTGTGTTTTTCTTCCGACGGGGTTTGTTTGAATTTGAAACGATTTTCAGTCATTTGGTTGACTAACAGACCAGTTTCGGCTATGTGCCATCTTCAAAAGTTGCAACAGCGATGCTACCAAACGAGGAGCAGGATCAGGCCAGATACACATACAAACAAATAATAGAGAAGGAGGTCAAACCAAACAGCAGTCCAAACAAGGAATACAAAACAGTTAGATATCTTAATTAAAAACTTAAATCTAACAATATCGTAGCAACGAAAGCAAATACAAAGGTATTAATCATCAAGGATGAGTACATCAAAAAACGGAACAGTTAATAGTGGATACTAAATGCAGGAGAATTAGGAAAGATCCAACAGACGAATACAAGGCAAAGGTCAAAGAAATAAAAATAAATTATGTAAAGTGAGAGTTTGGCTCGCACACGAAGCGTTCCGTACGAACACATATATGTATATCCCTTTTCGTTTTGACCTTTTTTCATTGTGGCAGCTTTTTCGTTGTGCATTTTTGTTTAATTTTAGTTTTTACTTTTTAAGTAGTTTTAGTTGTTTTTGGCAATTTTTTACTGTTTTGGCGCTTTTTTAATTTTCGTGATTTCTTCAATTTTTTCTGGCAATTTTTCGTTTTTTGCAATTTTTTGTTTTTTGCCGTTTTTTTTGGCGTTTCTTAAAACTTTTTCACTTTTTGACGACATTTTTAGTTTTAGCGATTTATTTTAGTAGTGGCGATTTTTTCAGTTTCGGCGCTTTTTCGGTTTTGGGGATTTTTCCGGTTTTTTTTGTGATTTTTTTAGTTTTAGCGATTTTTTTTTGTTATGACATTTTTTCGTTCTTGCAATTTTTTTTTGCGATTTTTGGTGTTTTGCTATTTTTTTTTTTGTTTTTTGACAGTTTTTTCTTAGTTTTGGAGTTTTTTGGTTTTTTCGTTCTTTTTTTTAGTTTTTTTCGCTTTTTTACGATATTTTTACTTTAAGCGATTTATTTTAGTTTTGCCGCATTTTTAGTTTTGGCACTTTTTTCGGTTTTGGAGATTTTTTTCGGTTTTTTGTGATTTTTTTAGTTTTAGCGATTTTTACGTAATTTTACTTTGAACTGAATAGGTATAAATCTAAAATTTTTATTGAATCTAAATTGATTATTAGGCTAAGGTTCGTAACGTTATATTCAGAAAGAATTGGGTATGATTAATATTCCAAGGAACAATGGAAAAATTAACATCAACTTAATTTTTCAACGTACACAGCAGAACAGAGTAGCGCCACTTTCGGAAGCCGCTACACTTCCATCGTCAGTGCTCACGTGTATTTGCTATCACCACTTGTCAGGTGGCTCTGTTGAATGTGATTTTAATTCTTATATATACAACTTTTTCGCGAAAATTGAATACGAGAATTAAATCACTCTCAAGCTGATATTAAAGTGCACTTTCCCAGCGTTGCCATCGGTTTATTTTTCTTCATTCCCATTTTTCTGATTTTTGTTCTACTCAAGACAAACTTTTTTGGTTTGATTTTATACTTAAGTATATATGAACATGTAAACATGTGAAAAGCTCAAGCCAGTAGCTAATTGTTTTATTAATATGATTATTTCGAACGTATTTGCTTTGTGAATCTAAATTGATTATTAGGCTAAGGTTCGTAACGTTATATTCAGAAAGAATTGGGTATGATTAATATTCCAAGGAACAATGGAAAAATTAACATCAACTTAATTTTTCAACGTACACAGCAGAACAGAGTAGCGCCACTTTCGGAAGCCGCTACACTTCCATCGTCAGTGCTCACGTGTATTTGCTATCACCACTTGTCAGGTGGCTCTGTTGAATGTGATTTTAATTCTTATATATACAACTTTTTCGCGAAAATTGAATACGAGAATTAAATCACTCTCAAGCTGATATTAAAGTGCACTTTCTCAGCGTTGCCATCGGTTTATTTTTCTTCATTCCCATTTTTCTGATTTTTGTTCTACTCAAGACAAACTTTTTTGGTTTGATTTTATACTTAAGTATATATGAACATGTAAACATGTGAAAAGCTCAAGCCAGTAGCTAATTGTTTTATTAATATGATTATTTCGAACGTATTTGCTTTGTGAATCTAAATTGATTATTAGGCTAAGGTTCGTAACGTTATATTCAGAAAGAATTGGGTATGATTAATATTCCAAGGAACAATGGAAAAATTAACATCAACTTAATTTTTCAACGTACACAGCAGAACAGAGTAGCGCCACTTTCGGAAGCCGCTACACTTCCATCGTCAGTGCTCACGTGTATTTGCTATCACCACTTGTCAGGTGGCTCTGTTGAATGTGATTTTAATTCTTATATATACAACTTTTTCGCGAAAATTGAATACGAGAATTAAATCACTCTCAAGCTGATATTAAAGTGCACTTTCCCAGCGTTGCCATCGGTTTATTTTTCTTCATTCCCATTTTTCTGATTTTTGTTCTACTCAAGACAAACTTTTTTGGTTTGATTTTATACTTAAGTATATATGAACATGTAAACATGTGAAAAGCTCAAGCCAGTAGCTAATTGTTTTATTAATATGATTATTTCGAACGTATTTGCTTTGTGAATCTAAATTGATTATTAGGCTAAGGTTCGTAACGTTATATTCAGAAAGAATTGGGTATGATTAATATTCCAAGGAACAATGGAAAAATTAACATCAACTTAATTTTTCAACGTACACAGCAGAACAGAGTAGCGCCACTTTCGGAAGCCGCTACACTTCCATCGTCAGTGCTCACGTGTATTTGCTATCACCACTTGTCAGGTGGCTCTGTTGAATGTGATTTTAATTCTTATATATACAACTTTTTCGCGAAAATTGAATACGAGAATTAAATCACTCTCAAGCTGATATTAAAGTGCACTTTCCCAGCGTTGCCATCGGTTTATTTTTCTTCATTCCCATTTTTCTGATTTTTGTTCTACTCAAGACAAACTTTTTTGGTTTGATTTTATACTTAAGTATATATGAACATGTAAACATGTGAAAAGCTCAAGCCAGTAGCTAATTGTTTTATTAATATGATTATTTCGAACGTATTTGCTTTGTGAATCTAAATTGATTATTAGGCTAAGGTTCGTAACGTTATATTCAGAAAGAATTGGGTATGATTAATATTCCAAGGAACAATGGAAAAATTAACATCAACTTAATTTTTCAACGTACACAGCAGAACAGAGTAGCGCCACTTTCGGAAGCCGCTACACTTCCATCGTCAGTGCTCACGTGTATTTGCTATCACCACTTGTCAGGTGGCTCTGTTGAATGTGATTTTAATTCTTATATATACAACTTTTTCGCGAAAATTGAATACGAGAATTAAATCACTCTCAAGCTGATATTAAAGTGCACTTTCCCAGCGTTGCCATCGGTTTATTTTTCTTCATTCCCATTTTTCTGATTTTTGTTCTACTCAAGACAAACTTTTTTGGTTTGATTTTATACTTAAGTATATATGAACATGTAAAGTGCACTTTAATATCAGCTTGAGAGTGATTTAATTCTCGTATTCAATTTTCGCGAAAAAGTTGTATATATAAGAATTAAAATCACATTCAACAGAGCCACCTGACAAGTGGTGATAGCAAATACACGTGAGCACTGACGATGGAAGTGTAGCGGCTTCCGAAAGTGGCGCTACTCTGTTCTGCTGTGTACGTTGAAAAATTAAGTTGATGTTAATTTTTCCATTGTTCCTTGGAATATTAATCATACCCAATTCTTTCTGAATATAACGTTACGAACCTTAGCCTAATAATCAATTTAGATTCACAAAGCAAATACGTTCGAAATAATCATATTAATAAAACAATTAGCTACTGGCTTGAGCTTTTCACATGTTTACATGTTCATATATACTTAAGTATAAAATCAAACCAAAAAAGTTTGTCTTGAGTAGAACAAAAATCAGAAAAATGGGAATGAAGAAAAATAAACCGATGGCAACGCTGGGAAAGTGCACTTTAATATCAGCTTGAGAGTGATTTAATTCTCGTATTCAATTTTCGCGAAAAAGTTGTATATATAAGAATTAAAATCACATTCAACAGAGCCACCTGACAAGTGGTGATAGCAAATACACGTGAGCACTGACGATGGAAGTGTAGCGGCTTCCGAAAGTGGCGCTACTCTGTTCTGCTGTGTACGTTGAAAAATTAAGTTGATGTTCATTTTTCCATTGTTCCTTGGAATATTAATCATACCCAATTCTTTCTGAATATAACGTTACGAACCTTAGCCTAATAATCAATTTAGATTCACAAAGCAAATACGTTCGAAATAATCATATTAATAAAACAATTAGCTACTGGCTTGAGCTTTTCACATGTTTACATGTTCATATATACTTAAGTATAAAATCAAACCAAAAAAGTTTGTCTTGAGTAGAACAAAAATCAGAAAAATGGGAATGAAGAAAAATAAACCGATGGCAACGCTGGGAAAGTGCACTTTAATATCAGCTTGAGAGTGATTTAATTCTCGTATTCAATTTTCGCGAAAAAGTTGTATATATAAGAATTAAAATCACATTCAACAGAGCCACCTGACAAGTGGTGATAGCAAATACACGTGAGCACTGACGATGGAAGTGTAGCGGCTTCCGAAAGTGGCGCTACTCTGTTCTGCTGTGTACGTTGAAAAATTAAGTTGATGTTAATTTTTCCATTGTTCCTTGGAATATTAATCATACCCAATTCTTTCTGAATATAACGTTACGAACCTTAGCCTAATAATCAATTTAGATTCACAAAGCAAATACGTTCGGAATAATCATATTAATAAAACAATTAGCTACTGGCTTGAGCTTTTCACATGTTTACATGTTCATATATACTTAAGTATAAAATCAAACCAAAAAAGTTTGTCTTGAGTAGAACAAAAATCAGAAAAATGGGAATGAAGAAAAATAAACCGATGGCAACGCTGGGAAAGTGCACTTTAATATCAGCTTGAGAGTGATTTAATTCTCGTATTCAATTTTCGCGAAAAAGTTGTATATATAAGAATTAAAATCACATTCAACAGAGCCACCTGACAAGTGGTGATAGCAAATACACGTGAGCACTGACGATGGAAGTGTAGCGGCTTCCGAAAGTGGCGCTACTCTGTTCTGCTGTGTACGTTGAAAAATTAAGTTGATGTTAATTTTTCCATTGTTCCTTGGAATATTAATCATACCCAATTCTTTCTGAATATAACGTTACGAACCTTAGCCTAATAATCAATTTAGATTCACAAAGCAAATACGTTCGAAATAATCATATTAATAAAACAATTAGCTACTGGCTTGAGCTTTTCACATGTTTACATGTTCATATATACTTAAGTATAAAATCAAACCAAAAAAGTTTGTCTTGAGTAGAACAAAAATCAGAAAAATGGGAATGAAGAAAAATAAACCGATGGCAACGCTGGGAAAGTGCACTTTAATATCAGCTTGAGAGTGATTTAATTCTCGTATTCAATTTTCGCGAAAAAGTTGTATATATAAGAATTAAAATCACATTCAACAGAGCCACCTGACAAGTGGTGATAGCAAATACACGTGAGCACTGACGATGGAAGTGTAGCGGCTTCCGAAAGTGGCGCTACTCTGTTCTGCTGTGTACGTTGAAAAATTAAGTTGATGTTAATTTTTCCATTGTTCCTTGGAATATTAATCATACCCAATTCTTTCTGAATATAACGTTACGAACCTTAGCCTAATAATCAATTTAGATTCACAAAGCAAATACGTTCGAAATAATCATATTAATAAAATTTTTATTATTTCGGCTTTTTAGTTCAATATTTGAATTAATGTAAATTCAAATTATTTTTATTAAGAGTGGAGTGTTGGAATATTCAAATCAGATTAGCTAAACGGATCAGTACTACTGATTTCGACAGGCCGCTACACCGTCTCATCAGCGTTCTTGTTCACTTTTATCACTTATGAAGGTGGATGGTTTTTACAAGGAAACATCAGCTATCAGCAGTTTATGGGTTAGTTTTTTTGCATGCTAAACTGTTTGCGTTATTTTGTCTGTATTTTTAGTTCCAGATCGTCAACCGAGTAGTGAACATGCATATAACTCTTTTTACGTAATTTTTTTTTTTTGAACTGAATAGGTATAAGCATCCACCTTCGTAAGTGGTAAAAGTGAACAAGAACGCTGATGAGACGGTGTAGCGCCCTGTCGAAATCAGTAGTTCTGATCCGTTCTGCTAATCTGATTTGAATATTCCAACACTCCACTCTTAATAAAAATAATTTGAATTTACATTAATTCAAAAATATTGAACTAGAAAGCCGAAATAATAACATTTTCTGACTTATACCTACCTATTCAGTTCAAAAATAAAAAAATTACGTAAAAATTATTTATTTTTTTATTTACTAATACAATTTACTGTTACAAATACAATTACAAATTATATCATAACTTAATATAAACGAGAATAGTAACAAAGACCTTCACTCTTTGTAGTGAAACAGACCAGAGTCTATGGTGGGAATCGAACACACAACCTCCACACTGATGCGCTAGCACACTACCCACTAGCCTACCGAGGCACCGTTCTGCTACCGAGGATCCGTTCTGCTAATCTGATTTGAATATTCCAACACTCCACTCTGAATAAAAATAATTTGAATTTACATTAATTCAAATATTGAACTAAAAAGCCGAAATACAGGCATGTTCTGAAAATCACATGATTTCAAATCACTTGTGATTTCAAAATCAGAATTGTGATTTGGTGGTGTTCTGAAAACCACAACATTTTTTACTTTTCGGTGTGATTTTATCTTTTCGAAAACACAAGTAAACAGTTAATTTTTTGTTTTGATGTGGTGGCATTTCTTAAAAAAAAGTTGCAATTAATTAGTTTTATAAAAATAATGCATAATTTGTTGCAAAAACTCTCAAAAAGTTGTTAAAATCGGAAAAAAATCTAAATTGGTTAAAAAGGGCCGAAACTGCAGAAATGTCGAAACACGAAAAAATTATTTTATCCAGAATGAAAAACTTCGCAAAAATTTCAAAAACTAAAAAAACAACATTGGTTCAAAATTATTGAGCTTGTAAAAATAGTTAAGACTCGAAAAAGTCGCTTTCGTCGTGAAATTCACTAAAATTTTCTAAAATAATCATTAAAATTTATATAGAACACATGAAATTATTAATTTCGGAATTTTTTATAAAATTCATGAACGAGGTGTCGCAGAAATAAGCAAGTGATTTGAAATCGGCAGCCTCTTAACTAACCGGTTTGAAATCACATATTTTCAAAACATGTTGTGCACAGAACACCTTTTACAAAAAAGTGATTTTCAGAACATGCCTGATAATATAAATTTCATATTAAAATTTCAGATATTTTTTTTTTGTTTTGACACTTTTTTCGTTTTGGAGATTTTTTTGGTTTTTGGCGATTTTTTTAGTTTTGCCGCTTTTTTTTGTGCTTTTTTCGTTTTGGTGTTTTTTTTCATTTTTGGCGATTTTTCCCCTTTTTGATGATATTTTTAGTCTTAGCGATTTTTGTATGTGTAGTGTTTTTTTCCTGGACTTTTTTCGGTTTTTGACGTTTTTTTTTTATTTTTTAGCGCTCTTTTTAGTTTTGGTGATATTTTGCGTCTTAGCGATTTTTTTAATTTTGGTGCTCTTTTTCTTTACGCGCTTTTTTTCATTTTGACGATTTTTCGTTTTGACATTTTTTTAATTTTGGAATTTTTTAGTTTTAGCGTTTTTGAAAATTTCAAAAGTTTACCTCTTACGGTTTCCAAGATACAGCATATTGCCTAGTTTCATAGTAAAATTACATTAACTGATACACCTTTAATTTTTATTGTTTTAAAATCAGTGTTAATTGGTGTAGTCTATTCTACAGACTACACCAACTAACACTAACCTTGAAATTTTAAAGTGTCTATATATGTATAAGTGTATGTTTATAACCAAGGTAGATTTATTTACTAGGTACTCTTGATTCCACAGATGTCTACTCTTTTTTTCAATTTGTATCAAACTACACAAGTTATGTTGTGTATGTGTTTTAATAATTTGAAATTTTCAAGGAACTGCGACTACCTGGTAAATAAATCTATATTGGTACATAACATTAGTATTTCAACATGTTTCGTTGCTCGCTTTGAACTAGGGATGTAACGATACGCCGTTTTGCCGATCCGATACCGATACTTAAAAATAAATATCGCCGATACCGATTCCGATACGAATATTGAAATTGAGTTCAAGTTTAGATTAACAAAACTCAAGTGCAATTTTTTTATTATACAAAATTACAGTGTAAGAGATTATTAATATTTAAAATTGATATTAACCCAGTATAAAAAATTGGAAGTATTTCTTAAGGAGCTACATTTTCTTTGCTTCCAAAAAATCTATATTAAAAATATGCAGATAACACAGTGCAACAGTCCAAAAAGCACACGGACTTGACAGTATAGATTCAATTGTACTACCACGGGGTAGTAAAACCCTATACATACTTAGCTTGGCGAATTTGGTGACCAATTTCGTTTTATGGACCTCCAAAATTTTGGAAAATCAGTGGGCCCTCAAAAAAAGGTGTCATCAACTTTTGGCCAACAGAAAATTCAAACTTGGTGATAACGCTTTACTATATATGGCAATAATGTAGCTAAGAGTTTGTTAAACAGATTTTATTACCATTTTATGCCAAGAATTATTTTTTCGTGCACTTTTTTTTTAAATTAAGGAAACAAATTTTTTTTCACTTTTTCCAGAATAACTTACAGGGACTCGTAATTTTTTATTAGCAATATTTGGCAAAGTTGTAGCTACGGTAAAGTTGAACAACTTTTGCGAACATGTCAATACAATCTGAATGTATCTGAGTACCCTAAACAGCACAGAAAAACTAATTTCTACCTTAAAAGTTTTCGTTTTTTACGAGTTAGGCTATATTTTTATTGCATTTTTTTGCTTTCTTTGTTATTGTTCCACTTCTTATGTTGCTGATTTTAGTATTTACTATTTTTTATTGTTTGTTGTTGTTTTGCCAAATAATGGTAATGAAAAATTTGGAGTCCCTATAAGTTATACTGAAAAAATTGAATAAACATATACAGGAACATATTATTTTTCTGGGCACAAAATGTTAGTGAAACACAAGAGAGAAGTGCACTTGAATATACCATTAAAAAAAATATTTTTTAGCATAAAAAATAGTGAAAAACTAAAATTTTTAAGGTAAAAAGTGGTCTGTGTGAGCTATTAGAGTGCCTAGATACGTGCAGATTGTATTGATATGTTCACAAAAGTTGTTCAGCTCTATCGTAACTATAAGTTTGCCAAGTATTGCTAGTTAAAAATTACAAGTCCCTGTAAGTTATTCTGAAAAAAGTGAAAAAAAAACAATTTTTTCCTTAATTTTGTCAACAAAAAGTTCACGAAAAAAATTTTTGCCATGAAATGTTAAAAAAATCTCTTAAACAGACTCTTATTGGCATATATAATTAAGCGGTGTTATAAAGTTTGAATTAGCTGTTGGCCAAATACTGAAGACACCGTTTTTTTGAGGCCCCACTGACTTTCAGAAACTTTGGAGGTCCATAAAAAATTGGTCACCAAATTCGCCAAACTGAGTAAGGGGTTTTACTACCCCATTGTAGGACAATCGAACCTCTACTGTCCAGTTCTTGTGTTTTTCCAAAAGTCTTTATTTGTCGCATAGTGTAATTAGTAGAAAAGCAAACAAAAATTTTAATTTCTTTATAATATTAAAAAATACTCGCCATACTCGCATAAAAAAAATTGTGAAAATGGGTAATTTTTATCCTTTTTTCTTGAGGAAAAATCATTATAGAACACCGAAAAAGAAATTTGTCCGAGCATCGCTTCCAATTCGGTGATTGGTAATCGAAAAACAGAACTTCTTGCAATGGCAAGGATATGTAAAACTAATTAGAAATGATCCAAATTTGCAATACTTCCGGATCGCGAATTCTACACTTTCATGACTTCTTTGGAGTGTCTTTTTTGGCTGGAATAAGATTTAAAAAACAACGAATTGAATTTGAGTTCATGGTAAAATTAACAAAAAATAAATAATTTTTTTACAAAATAATAGTATAAAATATTATAAAATAAATAACTTGTCAGAAAAAAGCTCTGAAAAATTTTTTAAAAGTATCGTCGTATCGACAGTGAAATATCGCCGATACCGATGTATCGGAAAATCTGAAGTATCGCCGATATATCGGTATCGGTATTCGTTACATCCCTACTTTAAACACCCTTTAATTTTTAACTGTCATATATTTGTTGTTGTAGCGGCCGAAGTTTTACATATTCTGTGAAAATTTCAGGTCCGTAGCTCTTACGGTTGCGAAGATAGAGCAGATTGTCTAAATTACATAGTAAAATTACATTGACTGATAGAACACCCTTTAATTTTTATTGTTTTAAATATCGGTGTTAATTGGTGTAGTCTATTCTACAGACTACACCAATTAACACGAACTTTGAAAGTTTAAAGTGTCTATATATGTGTCTGCATATTACATCAGTATTTCAACATTTTTCTTTGCTCGCCTTAGAACACCTTTTAATTTTTAGCTGTCATATATTTATTGTTGTAGCGGCAAAAGCTCTACATATCCTGTGAAAATTTCAGGTCCGTAGCTCTTACGGTTCCCGAGAAAACAGCCTGTGACAGACGGACAGACAGCGTAGCGAAAACAATAGGGTTCCTTTACACTTTTGGTGTATCGGAACCCTAAAAAGGCAACCAAAGTAATAAGACCAGGCATATCATTCATATTCATTAACATTTACACAGCGTCTTCACGAGACATTAACTTTGAGATAATATGAGAAAAACGTCGGCAGAATGCTAAAAACAAAATGTCGAATTTTCTCTTAATCTCATACTAGGGGAAGACGTAATTTTAATTTTTCGATAAGATTTCATTTTATGCAAATGCTCATTGACTTAACATGCACTACTTTTGCATTATTAGTTATTTTATTTTTAATTTTTCACACAAATTTATTCATTTATTTAACACAGAAATTTTATCAACAACAAAAACATCGCTTTTTATTTATTTTAATAAACACTTTTTATTTATTTTAAAACACTATTTTATTTTCATGTACATGTGTTGTTTGACAGTTCATCTAATAGGATTGTTGTTATAAGAATTCTTATAACAACACTCTCATAAAAATTCTTATAACATTGAGATAACACTAATTTGAAGTCTACACGTAACATAATTCTCTCTGAGATTGAATTTGACAATCAAGTTATGAACCCATCCGCTCCATCTATAATCGCTTTACCGAAGATACACAAGCCAAACACGCCAATGAGACCCATAATTAATTCCAAATCTGCTCCGAGCTATAGACTATCGAAATACTTCAAAACAATACTGAAAGTTACCTTGGACCTAGAGAACAAACACACAATAGCCAACACCACGGAATTAGTTAACAGAAAATACTAACTACTAACAGAAAATACTAGATGAAATAAAAACCGCTAGATCTAGCCGGAAAATGGCTAAATTGGCAACCTTAGTGCCAGCTGATAAATACGTATTATTGTGAACAATCCAAATAAGAAAAAATCACAATAACGTTATTTTTATCGAATGTGCGCCATAATACCAAATGAAAATTCGTTCGATAAGTTAATTCGACCACAATCGAAAGTTGCTGATAATAAGCCAGAGTTCATTTTGTTTTTATCTGCTTTGTACATTACTACGGTTTTATTTCCTTTATCGGCTGTCGTTATTGTTATTTCGTCTTCATACTGTTTTATATATTTCCTAGTCTCTTCATATATACTCAGAATAAATTTCTCTTCTTCACTATTTCTTAATTTCCTTTTATAATTTCTGTTGGCGACTCTTGACCGTGTAATTTCTTTTTCTGTCTCATCTTTCATACTCTGTACCAAGTGGTCAATAACTGCAATCAGTGGGATTGGCGCGAAATTCTTCCTATTTACCGGCAAAGCGAATTTCTTTCCTAGAGATAACAATTACTTGCTCTCTAAATCAAATAAAATATTTGTAAGATTAGCAAACCATTCCTCGTTAAATGTCATGTTGTATTGATTTAATTTTTGTTTTTTTAATTTGTCTATTTTTAATAAGTGTGTTAGTTTAATTTCCGATCTTATATCAAAGAACTTTTTCCACTGTTCTCCTTTATATCTCACCAGTTCTGCTTTTTTCAATGTATCTCCGATTTTTGTTTCTATTCTCTTAATTTGTTCTTGAATATGTGTCGTTTGTGTGTGCTTCCTTTATCTCTATATTCAATAGCTTTATATGTAAGTTCGATTTTATTTTTGATAATTCAATTTTTGCTGTTCTTGTTTTAAATAAAAGGTTTAAGGCTCAGTTAGCCGACCGTAACGTTGATGTAGTTGAATGTGCTGATCGTTTCTTTCACATTGAAAAGCTATGAGACAGAAACGATCAGCATATGCAACTACATCAACGTTACGGTCGGCTAACTGAGCCTTCAGTCTACGAGTACTGTCTTTTACATATTATGATGTAATTTTTAGAATCCGACCGAAACCAGTTTTTTGAGGCCGAACCCGAACCAAACCTAATATTCAGCAAAAAGGCCGAATATTCGGCCGAATCCGAAACTTGCCGAAACTCTTTTCGCATTAACTGATATTGACATTTTAAAAACTTAACAGAAATGAAGTCTCTTTTTTATTAACGGCCCTTTTCACAATGTGATTAAAAGTTAACGTGGTCTTTAACTGCAAATTCGGCATACAAAACTCTCCGTTAAAGTATACGTTAACTGTACACTGTGAAAAAGGGCGTAAGAGTATTTCTACATACAAACAGTGTCAGTCAAAATAATAGTAGAAATTGAATATATTTCATTTCATCGAGCAAATATAAAACTTAAACATTTACGAGCATATGACTAATAATAACTTGGCATGAAATTAGTTTAAATGATGAATAGAACTGGAATATTGGGTTCGGTACACATACATTGAGGAGTGTTTTATCACTCTTTTGATGACGTTACAAGAGCACCAATCAAAAACTTGAGTCGGAATAACTAAAAAGATATAAAGTAGAACATTTACCTATTTTTGACACTACATTTATACGATTTCATTCATTTTTACTAAAGTGAAGTTTTTTTGTTTACGCCCGCGTTTCATCGATAATATCCACAATAAAGAATTTTTCTCGACGGTATTGAATTTATCGTAAAGATTGAAAATGAGCTTTCTTCATATTTTGAAATTATTTTAAAAAAAATCTATTTTAAAAAACAAATAATCAATTTGAGTGCAAAATTGCAGTGACCAATTGTTATTAAATAATGTTCTTATACCAGGGGTTACCTTCGGGCTAGTATTGGTCAATCCAACACAGAAAAAATTATGATAGCTTTTTTTTAAACAAGCATGTTTTTGAAACTGATTTTAAATCTTTATTATTGTCTCTATTTAGTTTGATAAATAACTTTTTTTGACTTATTATTTCATTTCATTTACCTACCGCCGTTGGCAACCTGATAAAATTATAAAATTCTTTGACTTATTTCTTAAGCTTAGTCTAGACGGTATGTTGAATCAGCAAATGTATGCTAAAACTCATATGCTTTAAAATAACAACAAATGCGTCTGTCAGCATATTCAATGTGCTAAACGTCTACACGGTATGATGAAAGTACCAAATTTTTTGAAGTCAACATATAACAGCAAATGATATGTCAACATATCAGTTAGCATAAAATTTTTGCGTCTACATGATATGTTGAATTCCGTATGATGATATATATGCAGAGTCGTGCAAACATTTGTTTATAGACTTCAAATAAATTTTACAATACTCTTCCTTTATTACTTATTTCTATCAATTATCGCTTTTATTGCAAAATTAATATTTTTAGTGCGAAATAAATTTTTAAAAATAAAATAAAATTTAATATCATCGATGTATATATCACTAGCATTGTTCTGAAGAACGCAAACAAATAGAAAATACGCGAAAAATAGCTAAAATGTGTTGAAGAAATGGCTTAGGTCAAGAATACCAACGCTGTTGGATATAAAGATAATAATAATCATGACAAAAAATGCTTGTGAATATGTATATATATATATATATATATATATATATATATATATATATATATATATATATATATATATATATATATATATATATATATAATTATATATATATATATATATATATATATATATATATATATATATATATATATATATATATATATATATATATATATATATATATATATATATATATATATATATATATATATATATATATATATATATATATATATATATATATATATATATATATATATATATATATATATATATATATATATATATATATATATATATATATATATATATATATATATATATATATATATATATATATATATATATATATATATATATATATATATATATATATATATATATATATATATATATATATATATATATATATATATATATATATATATATATATATATATATATATATATATATATATATATATATATATATATATATATATATATATATATATATATATATATTTTTTTTTATTTTTTATTTTTTTTTTTTTTTTTTTTTTTAAATAAATAATATAAATTTTTGAAATACATTAACCCATTGTGAGCCAAATGCAATTTAAAAAAAATTAGGCGACTTTTTACGTAAAAACACCGTTATCTCAAAAACTTACCCATATAACGCATGTTATATACCCATATATATAAATTTATAGAGAACTTTCTTGAAAGCTATCACTAATGAAATACGGAAAATATGCAACTTCAAAAATGAGTTTTCAAAAATATATATTTTTTTCGAAGCAATCTCCATGTGTGCATTGGTATGTATGTATATGAAAAGTCGTGTTTAATTTAGGAGATGCTAAAATTTATAACAGGTTTTTTGCTAGGCAAAACATCTTTCCTCAGCGAAGCCACTATTCGACATACGTAGAGGAGAAAATCCTTAAGCTCGCTAAAGGCCAGTTAGTTAGACAATCTTTACTCAGCGAAACCACCATTCGACATATATAATGAAAATAAGTATATCAAATGAAAACTTTGAAGGTTCCCTACAAAATTATATATATGCTTAAGTATCAATATACTGGTAATTTTTCAGATAACGGTGTGTTTACGTAAAAAGTCGGGTTAAAAAATTTTAAAACAGTATTTGGTTCAGAATTGGTTAACGGATATCAAATTGGGTTGACGGATTGTTTATACCAGTAGAAAGGTATTTTATAGCGCTTTAAAATGATGTACATATCGTTTATATCCGTGCAGAATTATAGGAGTTATGGCCAGTTCAAAATAAAATTTTTGAGCCCCGTAACTCCGGAGCCAAAAGAGAGCGCCGAAAAAAAAATTCACAAATATTGTTTGTCTAAAAAGTGCTATTAATATTTTCATGATTTTTTTATTTTAACTCTCAACAGCGTTGGTATTCTTGATTTGTTCCGAAGAAATGACTAAACTGCAAAGAATACGAAAATCAAATAAGTCGCGAAAATACGCAAGAAATTGATAACATCCCCGAAATTGCAATGTCACGTGCCGAATCAGGCAACATAGTTAACATATAATATGAGTGTTGAGCTGAAATATAAATCCTATATGCTATCAAATTTGTTATATGCTGAAAAGCTTGCGTACGCTTTTCAACAAACAACATATCTGTCAGCATACGTAGTAAATTTGTTAAAACGTAAAAATATGGTGTCTACACGATATGCTAAAATCGTGAACATACGTTTGTTGACAACGTTAAAAAATGGCGCCATATGTAGTTAAACATACGTATGTTGAAAAAATTTAGTGTATACACGATATGTTGGCACTGGTAACAAATTGTTTACCATAAATATGCTGATTCAACATATCGTCTAGACTAAGCTTTATATTTCTCTAAAACATTTTTTGATTGAAACATTTGTTTATTGAAAAAATCAGAATTTTTTTCAAACAAATTATTAAAAATTTTTGCATTTGAATTTACAAATTTCTTTATAGGACCTAAATTGAACAAATTTATATTTGATTCAGGGAATTTGGTATTTGAAGTGAAAAATTAGTTTTTTCTGTGAAAGAGGAAATAAAACTAATTAATTTTATTTTCATCACTTAACGTATTGTTTTTATTTTTAAACTTCTTCAGGAGTATTTTTTATTTATACAATCTAGTAACAAACAAACAATAGTTTAATGAAATTTCGACCCATTAATTAGTTAGCAATTAATATTCAACTTACAACTTTTTTGTTTTACATTTCGTCGATATTTATCACATTAATTAAAAAATAAAAAACTTGTACTTTACGACACAGAACTTGGATAATTAAAATAAATAAATAAATAAATAAACAATACAACACAAATTTTATTTGTCAAACTTAACGCTAATATCACAGAACTTCAACTAAACTAAACTATTGCTGCAGAATACTGTAGCTTAGTATTGTCTTTATCTTCCTTTGTATTAATTGTCCTTTGTATTTTTTGTTGTATCCGCAAACTATCGAGAATGTAACGTTTATTCTCCTTTTTTTTCTTGTACAATATTTTTTTCTAGATCCACTACATGCTTGCATTCTTTTGCATGTATTGATAACGCCGTCGCTATTTCCCATTTTCTGTCAGCTTTGTGTTCATTTATTCTCGCCCTAGCATTCTTTTTGTTGTGCCAATGTAAACTATATCACCGCTTTCTCTCTCATGTCCATAACATTTTATTTCGTAAACAACATTGTTTATTTTTAATTTGTGAAGCTTTGCTTTGTTTGTAAACAGGTTTCTTAAAGTTCCGTTTGATCTATGTGCTATTGTTGTTGTTGGATCTTCAATTATATTATTTAGGGCTTTGTTTCTGTAAGCTTTGGTACGTAGAGTAAACTGTAAAATTTCATTTCTTTTTCTATCCTTTGGCTTGTTTGTGGGAGTTTCATTTTCGTTTTTGCGAATTTTATTTATTAAATTATTTATTAAGTAGGATGGATAGTTATTACTTAGTGTTTTCCATATTTTATATATCTTTTGTCTTTTGCATTTCTTATCACTTAAGTGTAAAACTTTTTTGGTGAAATAGGTAGCCGTATTCAGCTTTATTTGTAACGGCTGTGTCGAGTGGTAATTCATTATTCTTCCCGAAGAAGTAAGAGATACATTGTACAATCGTAAATTCAGTAATTGTACAGTAGTCAAAGTCCTGCGTTCGAAAACCATCATTTGGCAATACTCTTCTGCGCCGAAAGTTTCTTTAAGCAAGCAATTCGCAGTGCTGCTGCAGATTGCTGTAACGACGGCAGCATTTTTATTAGTGCTGCATTAGTTGCATACCGGTTGCACAAATTTACTGCATTTACGAATTCACCCACACTGAAAGAAACAGAACTGGTGAGATATACAAGAGAACAGTAGAAAAAGATCTATAATATAAGATCGAAAATTAAACGAACACACTTATTAAAAATATACAAATTAAAAAAATAAAAATTAAAGCAATGCAACATGACATTTAACGAGGAATCGTTTGCTAATCTTACAAACATACCATTTGATTTAGAGAGCAAGTGGTTGTTATTTCTAAGAAAAAAAATTCGCTTTGCCAGTAAATAGGAAGAATTTCGCGCCAATCCCACTGATTGCAGACATTGAACAGTGGGTACAGAGTATAAAAGATGAGACAGAAAAATAAATTACACGATCAAGAATCGCGAACAGAATCGCAAATTATAAAAGAAAATTACGAAATAGTGAAAAAGAGAAATTTGTTCTAAGTATATATGAAGAGACTAGGAAATATATAAAACAGTATGAAGACGAAATAACAATGACAGCCGATAAAGGAAATAAATCGGTAATAATGTACAAAACAGATTACAAAAAGAAACTGAACTCTATGCCAAATGACTAGAAAACTATAAGCCACTGAAAAACTCCAAACACGAAATAACAACATAATTACAGAATTACACAAAAATAACATTATTACAAAATTTGAAAAATATAAGATGACAACACATGCAGCAGCTGCTTTCCAATTGTATGGATTACCCAAAATCCACAAAGAAAACATTCCGCTTAGACCGATTTCATCATCAGTGAATTTACCGTGCTACAATCTGTTTTTGACGAAATAAGTGGATGACATTTTTGCTGTGAAAAACAAATCTGACGAATTATTTATATTAGAAACACTCAACGCGTACCATAGTAAAATACATTTACTATAAAAAATGAGAAAAATAATGCAATACCTTACCTGGAGATTCATATAATTAATGATAATGACAAAACTATTACAAATTGGTACAAAAAGACACTTTTTCGGTAAGTATAATGAATTACCACTCGACAAAGCAGTTACAAATGAAGCTGAATACGGCTACCAAATTCATAAAAAATTTTACACTAAGTGATAAGAAATACAAAAGACAAAACATAGATAAAATATAGAAAACACGAAGTGATAATAACTATCCATCCTGAATAAACGTTACACTCGCGAAAGTTTGCGGATACAGCAAAAAATACAAAAGACAATGAATACAAAGCCGCATAACTAATACAAATGTACATTTTGTGGTACGAAATGTCAAACATTAATAGAGGGTATGTGTGTGTTTGTAGACCATAAGCAGCAAACATAGGAGTGGTATTGTGTGTGCAACGTAGTTATTTAATATATACACAACATTTGACAGCTCGTACCACGAAACAAGCTAATAAAAAATTCTGTGTCGAGAAGTCCAGTTTTTTATTTTTAATTAATAAGTGATAAATATTGACGAAATGCAAAACAAAAATTTTACAAGTTGAAAATTAATTGCTAACTAATTGTTGGATCGAAATTTCACTAAACTATTGTTTGTTTGTTTGTTACTAGATTTTATAAATAAAAATACCCCTGAAGAAGTTTGAAAAAAAAAACAAAGTGTTGGGTGATGAAAATGATACAAATTAGTTACATTTACTTTTTGGATTGATCATTACTATCCCGAAACCCCTGGTATAAAAACATTAATTAATTACAATTGGTCATAAAACAACAACTTAAAAATGTTTAAATTTGATTTTCTCGATAGTTGTGTTATTGCACATAGAACATTGTAATTAGGGAGTTGACCGATACCAATATATCAGCGATACTTTAGGTTTGCCGATATATCGGTATCGGCGATATTTTACTATCGATACTTCTGAAAAATTTTATTTCTACTTTTTTTTTGAACAAACAATTTATTATATTTTTTAATTTTACAATGAATTCAAATTTAGTTCGTTGTTTTTTAAATCATATTATCAATTTTAAATATTAATAACACAACGCAACAATTTTGAATTTTTTGAAAGTTTCGAAAATCAAAATAGATAACACAGACCAACAAAATAATATTTTTTTTATCCTGGGGTTACTCAGTCAATTTTGATACACATATTATTTGGGTCCAATCGCCGCTTTCGATATCGAACTGATTTGATGAAGTTTTCTTACTTTCAAATTATGACCTTCGATGTTGAACAATGTGCTTGTATTGTTCGATAGCGAATGCCATAATCTCAAACTAAGAAAACTCGATCGAATCAGCTCGATATCGAAAGCGAAGATTAGGACCGTGAGCTTCAGTTCCTATAAATTTCTTTTTGAATTGACTGGTTCTCGAGATTTACCGTTTTATAGAAAGTTAAGGAGGCTGTACCACATAATGCCTTAAGCCTAAGAGAAATACTAAATCTAACAGTTAAAATGTTAAATGGCAAAGCTGCTTCACTTTAAAGCTGAAGTAAAATATTTTTTTACATGCAGCCGATAATTAATAGAAATAAAGATAATATTCTAATAACATGTGGGTGCCTCGGTAGGCTAGTGGGTAGTGTGCTAGCGCATCAGTGTGGAGGTTGTGTGTTCGATTCCCACCATAGACTCTGGTCTGTTTCACTACAAAGAGTGAAGGTCTTTGTTACTATTCTCGTTTATATTAAGTTATGATATAATTTGTAATTGTATTTGTAACAGTAAATTGTATTAGTAAATAAAAAAATAAATAATTTTTACGTAATTTTTTTATTTTTGAACTGAATAGGTAGGTATAAGTCAGAAAATGTTATTATTTCGGCATTCTAGTTCAATATTTTTGAATTAATGTAAATTCAAATTATTTTTATTAAGAGTGGAGTGTTGGAATATTCAAATCAGATTAGCAGAACGGATCAGAACTACTGATTTCGACAGGCCGCTACACCGTCTTATCAGCGTTCTTGTTCACTTTTACCACCTATGAAGGTGAATGCTTTTTAAAAGGAAACATCAGCTATTTAACCAATTTTTGCCTGCAAATAGAATACCAGAATTTCATTTAAATCCGTGCCATGCATTCTTTTTATTGTGACACAATTTTAGTCTTTGCCGAAATTTTCCTATCTGAATAATAAAAATAATTTGAATTTATATTAATTCAAAAATATTGAACTAGAAAGCCGAAATAATAAAATTTTCAGACTAATACCTATTCAGTTCAAAAATAACAAATTACGTAAAAATAATTAATAATGCGACGGCCCGCGCAAAATAGTTATATCCATGTTAACTCCTCAGTTGATAATCTGGAACTAAAAATACAGACAAAATAACTCAAGCAGTTTAGCATGCATAATAAACTATCACAAACAGCTTTGATTGTAGGTATTGAAAAAATACCAATCAGAGCGAGACAACAAAAAACAAGTTTGTAAGTGTTGGATTGTTAATTAGATAGGGAAATTTCGGCAAAGACTAAAATTGAGTCACAATAAAAAGAATGCATTGCACGGATTTAAATAAAATTCTGGTATTCTATTTGCTGGCAAAAATTAGTTAAATAGCTGATGTTTCCTTGTAAAAAGCAGCCACCTTCATATGGCGGCCCTTTGGGATTGAATATTTTATGCACGGGAACTTCTCGGCTTTGGGCGTTTTTTGGACTGCTATTGGGTTGGAATGCCTGTCGTCCGTATTGTGTCTGACGTACGGAGTTTTAGCGGTTAAGTTATAAAATTTCGTACTATATTTTTCGTACTATGTTCATTTTGTTTAGGGAAAACACTAAAAAAATTGGTAATAACACCTTGACGCGAATCGCTAATACCGAAGGTTCTGAGCTCATAACCTAACATGCGCACTCTGGGCTCATTGACATCCACAGGTCTGTTAAATAAAACACGGTAAGTATTTTCCCTAACCTAAAAGCAGATCTAAAAGCTTAATATATACATAAAAATTAATTTTACCGTCAGTAGCGGTACGTCAGAACTACGATGTCAAATAGGCTTTACCCCGACACCCCAGGAATGGCGGTGCCTGATGTTGCTAACGTCCCTCGATGGATGTGACTATGCTGGCGGCGGGTTGTCAGGATTTGGCAGAAAATTTTGTTTAACTTTGTTTATTTTCTTAGAGGAAAATGTAACTGAATTTGTTTGTTTTATTAATGCTCACTGTGTTGTTTTTATTTTAAATCAATTTGTATTATTTTCTCAATTTAATTGTATGCTTTTTTGTATTGTATTGTTTCCTTTACATGTTCACGCTTTTTATATATTATTTTCAATAAAGTAAAAATAAACTCATAACTTAATTGTTAGAGTAAACATTTTTGCACTGAATATTGCTGTTTTTTTCTATTTATTTAATTAGTTCTTTTTATATATATTTTGCTAACAAAACCACCAGTAACATCGGCGTCCCAGGAGAAAAAAAAAACGAAAACGAAACTTTGGTGGCTGTACTTCGCCTTTTTTTCCAGAAACCAATATGTCCCCAACCTGAGGCCGCCGCAATTTCGTGCCTAAGCTTTTTCCGCAATTTATACCTTTTGCGCGCTTTCTGTATCCTAGTAGATACCGTACCAAAAATCCTATTTTTAGCCTCATTATATTCTTTTATCCGCGTATGAAGAGGCTTGAGTTTCCTAAGTTGCGGTTCAAGTGCTTATCTACTCTATTTAACCTAATCTTATTTTCTAACATTTTAATTGTCCTTACTTTATGTATTTCGGGCTTATTAACAACTGGGTCTACACCTCTGTTGAACGCGCCTGCCCAGTTCGAGGTGTGTTCCGTGCCCTGTTTCCCAGACATTTGGGACACTTTGGTGCTACTACATTTTCCTGACCGCACCTAAAGCAAAACGTTCGCGTGACTGACTCGGGACAGTCCATAAAACCATGACCTATTCTCTTACAATTCCAGCAAGTATAATGGCTTGTAGAACGTAATCCATCCACCTCCAAATCTATCATCGCACCATCCTCCTCCACAAAGCTAACCTCATTCACCCTGTGGGTGAAATTGGGACGCTGTTGGTAAAGTTGGCGCTGCGTGACAATCAAATTCTCTTCGCGCCTTACCTCACGACAAAACTCCGATAGAGTTCTCACATGTACTGAAAACATCATTTGGGCTAGTGATGGCTTTAAATTACCCCTCATTATCTCTACCAGCTGATCTTCGTCGTATGGCGTTTGCTGCTGGTTTCGTAGTTTAATGACGGCGTTATAAAATTCGACAAATGGCTCTTGAGGTAATTTGCGTCGATTTAAAATCCTCATCTGGATCTGGTACTCTTTCTCATATCGGCGATACTGAGCGAGTAGAGCCTTTTCCAACTCCTCCCAAGTGTTGATATGTACTATCTTCCGATAGCCCCAGTACCAGTCAAGGGCAGGACCATCTAGAAGCAAATGAAAACCTCGCAAGAGTTCGTTGTCTCAGCAGCTATAATCCCTTCTCAGTGCACTTACTCTGAAAATAAATTCTTGCACGTTCATTGATTTGTTTGTGATATCAAATTTCACGCCCCATTTGGCAAGTTTAAACTTATCCAGCGATTCCTGCTGGTTTGGCACTGACATTGCCAGATGATAATTTTGTGGCTGGGGTGGTAGTTGAGAACCAGGTGCATACCAAGCGTCCATGCTGTGGATTACTTGATCCTTGCTGATGATAAAATGGTATACCTTGCTGAAATATACTATTAGTCGGTGGTGCCTGGTTTGGTAGTGACGACGCTTGTCGTTGAGAACCGGCGTTTGCTGCTGGTAAACTATAGGATTGTTGATTTGGGACCGGTTGCTGAAATACGTTATTCGGAAATTTATTTTATGTTGGCTCATACTGTTGTTGTTGTTGCTGGTTTCGTGGCTGATTCTAAATCACGAATGGTGGCTCTGTCTCCAGTCTTCCACTACGTATATTGACCCCTATTCGAGGAGCTGGTATTAACGGTGACATTGACAACGGTCTCTGTGCGTCATTATTTTGGTGCACTTGTTGACCATAGTCATTTATGTGTTGTGATTGTGGCGCTTGCCCACACCCAGTCACAGCAGAAGGCCGGAAACCAACTGGTGGCTGGGCAAACGTTGATTGTACCTGATTATATCTTTCAGGATTGGCATTTGCATTTGAAGTTACTCCTTGCTGATGATAATATTGGTATACCTTGCTGAAATATACTATTAGTCGGTGGTGCCTGGTTTGGTAGCGACGACACTTGTCGTTGAGAACCGGCGTTTGCTGCTGGTAAACTATAGGATTGTTGATTTGGGACCGGTTGCTGAAATACGTTATTCGGAAATTTATTTTATGTTGGCTCATACTGTTGTTGTTGTTGCTGGTTTCGTGGCTGATTTTAAATCACGAATGGTGGCTCTGTCTCCAGTCTTCCACTACGCATATTGACCCCTATTCGAGGAGCTGGTATTAACGGTGGCATTGACAACGGTCTCTGTGCGTCATTATTTTGGTGCACTTGTTGACCATAGTCCTTTATGTGTTGTGATTGTGGCGCTTGCCCGCACCCAGTCACAGCAGAAGGCCGGAAACCAACTGGTGGCTGGGCAAACGTTGATTGTACCTGATTAGATCTTTCAGGAATGGCATTTGCATTTGAAGTTACTCCGGAGCCTAGGGATGGGTCTGGCCTACCGGCTGCCGCTGCGGCTAGAGCCTGCCTTGCTTCCTCTAACATATTTGCAATTTTGTTGTCGACTTCTCTCAACCATCTCGCTTGACTTAGTCCCATCGTCGTCTCTATCATTTGTTGAAGCCCACAGGGATCACCTGAAACATCATTAACCGGGCTGAAAGTGGCTCTCTCACGCCAACTTCTTCTAATATCATGTTCGGCGGTACTGTTGAGCGTTGGAGATGGTTCTCGCTGCTCTGCCACTCCAGAATTTATATATAGCCCTTGAGCTGCTGCTGTCGAGAAAATCGGGTCGCTTGTTGTCGTAGGCGAAGTAACAGTAGCCCACTGCGATGTTGGATTTGCCATTGCTGACATTGTGACTGTGGTAGACATTTCCGTACTACAAGTTGTACGTGCGCTGGTTGTAGGTATATTATTGGTGTCTGACATCATTCTGCTTACGCTCCGTGTCACCACCACCATTGATAAAAGAAAAATCAAAAACCGAAAACTAACTAGCAAAATAATTATTTATATTACTATTTTGCGCTCGATCGAATTGACGATAACGTAAAAATCAATTAAAACTGACAAAATAAAAATCCCCAAAAATAAACTAAAACTGTGATTAATGTTTTAAGAGAAATAAAAAAATATAACGCCTAAAGGCTCAAAACCATACCGTAACTTTTTGCTTTACCTTAAGGCAAAAAAATAATGATTCTCAAATTAAACTGAACTGATACGATATTATGTATGCAGCAGTATTCCGGGGTACAAGAAAAGTATTGCAAGGGTACTTCTTTTAAAAGATTTTTCTTTGTGTGTGAATGCGCTTACTATTTATAACCGAACTTTAAAATTGTTTCGGGAGCAGAAAACTAAATAGGAAAATGACCTGGGATCACACAGTTGGCCTTCAACTACCAATTAATTGCTATGCCGCAACTGAGATCACTACTGGAAACTTTCTCCGAGCTACCAGGACAGACTATTAACAATAATTGGGGTTAACTGCATCCCTTGTGGAATCGCTCCGTACAACTTATGTGTCATTACTTCCAACTAACTATTACGAGTTTACGGTATCCAACTAACCCTTTCGTAGTATATTCGCCCTTTCTCAGCAACTTGGGAAGTTAAAAATCGATGTAATTCTACAATTAGCTTTTAAGTCTCAAGTTGCTTGATCAAAAGAATGAATTGCTGATTCAACAAACTTTCATGACTACATCACTAACACTCTGTGTCGCAACTCGTTCCAAGATACTTACATAGGTACAAGCTATGTATACCATGAAAATTTAATTAACTCACCAAGCTCTCAGCAAAGTGCTACCTTGGTTGCCTAATAGTCTCCACCAGAATATGTCGCTACTAATTAGGGACTCTTGGTAAACCTAACAGGTCATACGTTTCTAATGAAAACTAGACTCTCACTGTTCCGGTTCACTGGTCTCTCTTCTAATTCGCTTCGGGCCCCACGTTGGGCACCATTTTGTAACTACTACTGCTCTGATAAATAGAAATTTAAGTGTTGCCAGATATTCGGCCGCGCTGGCATGCTGGCGATTTTCTCCGGCTGAAGCTCGCCGTCTTGGTGGGGTTCTTGCCGATACCTTGGCACTAGAGCAGCTACAAAAATATCATGCCAGCTGTTACCGTGATGTACAGTTAAAATAAGATTTGATAAAAATTTATAAAATAAGAGTCCGAAACGAATTATACCTTAGTACTCCCTACATTACACACAAACACCAAATCATCTGGCTGATGATATGCCAGTATTTTCCCTCCCCTTAGAAATCAATCGACTTCGTCACGACATCGTATTTGAATGCGTCTTTTTAGATGTCCCAAACTTGACCGCTTGCAAACCTTACCTTCTTTCTCCCCCTACTTACCGCTTCTTAAAGATTTATGCCGTCATATTTAAAACACGCGTACGTTCATTTCAAAGTAGTATAATTCATGGCCGATTTATTAAAATTTATTAAAGTGATCTTTATATAAAATTAAATTCCATCAATTTAACAAATTGGCTTTATATAAAATTAAAAAGGTTCTTTCAGCATATAAACATTAATTAAATTAATACAAAAATTTAGCTTATCTCACAGGAAATGAGATTAAATAAAACCAACAGAAAAAAAATTTAACCCAAATTAATCAAAAGCAAAAATAAAATTAATTAATGGCAAAAAACAAAATGAAGCTTAATTTGATCATATAGCAAAAACAATATGGCGGCCCTTTGTGATTGAATATTTCATGCATGGGCACTTCTCGGCTTTGGCCCTTTATTGGACTTCTATTGGGTTGGAATGCCTGTCGTCCGTATTGTGTCTGACGTACGGAGTTTTACCGGTTAAGTTATATATAAAATTTCGTAATATATATATATATATATATATATATATATATATATATATATATATATATATATATATATATATATATATATATATATATATATATATATATATATATATATATATATATATATATATATATATATATATATATATATATATATATATATATATATATATATATATATATATATATATATATATATATATATATATATATATATATATATATATATATATATATATATATATATATATATATATATATATATATATATATATATATATATATATATATATATATATATATATATATATATATATATATATATATATATATATATATATATATATATATATATATATATATATATATATATATATATATATATATATATATATATATATATATATATATATATATATATATATATATATATATATATATATATATATATATATATATATATATATATATATATATATATATATATATATATATATATATATATATATATATATATATATATATATATATATATATATATATATATATATATATATATATATATATATATATATATATATATATATATATATATATATATATATATATATATATATATATATATATATATATATATATATATATATATATATATATATATATATATATATATATATATATATATATATATATATATATATATATATATATATATATATATATATATATATATATATATATATATATATATATATATATATATATATATATATATATATATATATATATATATATATATATATATATATATATATATATATATATATATATATATATATATATATATATATATATATATATATATATATATATATATATATATATATATATATATATATATATATATATATATATATATATATATATATATATATATATATATATATATATATATATATATATATATATATATATATATATATGCAATACCTTACCTGGACATTCATATAATTAATGATAATGGCAAAATTATTACAAATTGGTACAAAAAGACACTTTTTCGATAAGAATAATGAATTACCACTCGACAAAGCAGTTACAAATGAAGCTGAATACGGCTACCAAATTCATAAAAAAATTTACACTAAGTGATAAGAAATACAAAAGACAAAACATAGATAAAATATAGAAAATACGAAGTGATAATAACTATCCATCCTGAATAAACGTTACACTCCCGAAAGTTTGCGGATACAACAAAAAATACAAAAGACAATGAATACAAAGCCGCATAACTAATACAAATGTACATTTTGTGGTACGAAATGTCAAACATTAATAGAGGGTATGTGTGTGTTTGTAGACCATAAGCAGCAAACATAGGAGTGGTATTGTGTGTGCAACGTAGTTATTTAATATATACACAACATTTGACAGCTCGTACCACGAAACAAGCTAATAAAAAATTCTGTGTCGAGAAGTCCAGTTTTTTATTTTTAATTAATAAGTGATAAATATTGACGAAATGCAAAACAAAAATTTTGCAAGTTGAAAATTAATTGCTAACTAATTGTTGGATAGAAATTTCACTAAACTATTGTTTGTTTGTTTGTTACTAGATTTTATAAATAAAAATACCCCTGAAGAAGTTTGAAAAAAAAAACAAAGTGTTGGGTGATGAAAATGATACAAATTAGTTACATTTACTTTTTGGATTGATCATTACTATCCCGAAACCCTTGGTATAAAAACATTAATTAATTACAATTGGTCATAAAACAACAACTTAAAAATGTTTAAATTTGATTTTCTCGATAGTTGCACATAGAACATTGTAATTAGGGAGTTGACCGATACCAATATATCAGCGATACTTTAGGTTTGCCGATATATCGGTATCGGCGATATTTTACTATCGATACTTCTGAAAAATTTTATTTCTACTTTTTTTTTGAACAAACAATTTATTATATTTTTTAATTTTACAATGAATTCAAATTTAGTTCGTTGTTTTTTAAATCTTGTTATCAATTTTAAATATTAATAACACAACGCAACAATTTTGAACTTTTTGAAAGTTTCGAAAATCAAAATAGATAACACAGACCAACAAAATAATTTTTTTTGTATCCTGGGGTTACTCAGTCAATTTTGATACACATATTATTTGGGTCCAATCGCCGCTTTCGATATCGAACTGATTTGATGAAGTTTTCTTACCTTGAAATTATGACCTTCGATGTTGAACAATGTGCCTGTATTGTTCGATAGCGAATGCCATAATCTCAAACTAAGAAAACTCGATCGAATCAGCTCGATATCGAAAGCGAAGATTAGGACCGTGAGCTTCAGTTCCTATAAATTTCTTTTTGAATTGACTGGTTCTCGAGATTTACCGTTTTATAGAAAGTTAAGGAGGCTGTACCACATAATGCCTTAAGCCTAAGAGAAATACTAAATCTAACAGTTAAAATGTTAAATGGCAAAGCTGCTTCACTTTAAAGCTGAAGTAAAATATTTTTTTACATGCAGCCGATAATTAATAGAAATAAAGATAATATTCTAATAACATGTGGGTGCCTCGGTAGGCTAGTGGGTAGTGTGCTAGTGCATCAGTGTGGAGGTTATGTGTTCGATTCCCACCATAGACTCTGGTCTGTTTCACTACAAAGAGTGAAGGTCTTTGTTACTATTCTCGTTTATATTAAGTTATGATATAATTTGTAATTGTATTTGTAACAGTAAATTGTATTAGTAAACAAAAAAGTAAATAATTTTTACGTAATTTTTTTATTTTTGAACTGAATAGGTAGGTATAAGTCAGAAAATTTTATTATTTCGGCTTTCTAGTTCAATATTTTTGAATTAATGTAAATTCAAATTATTTTTATTAAGAGTGGAGTGTTGGAATATTTAAATCAGATTAGCAGAACGGATCAGAACTACTGATTTCGACAGGCCGCTACACCGTCTTATCAGCGTTCTTGTTCACTTTTACCACCTATGAAGGTGAATGCTTTTTAAAAGGAAACATCAGCTATTTAACCAATTTTTGTTAGCAAATAGAATACCAGAATTTCATTTAAATCCGTGCCATGCATTCTTTTTATTGTGACCCAATTTTAGTCTTTGCCGAAATTTTCCTATCTAAATAAAAAAAATAATTTGAATTTATATTAATTCAAAAATATTGAACTAGAAAGCCGAAATAATAAAATTTTCAGACTAATACCTATTCAGTTCAAAAATAACAAATTACGTAAAAATAATTAATAATGCGACGGCCCGCGCAAAATAGTTATATCCATGTTAACTCCTCAGTTGATAATCTGGAACTAAAAATACAGACAAAATAACTCAAGCAGTTTAGCATGCATAATAAACTATCACAAACAGCTTTGATTGTAGGTATTGAAAAAATACCAATCAGAGCGAGACAACAAAAAACAAGTTTGTAAGTGTTGGATTGTTAATTAGATAGGGAAATTTCGGCAAAGACTAAAATTGAGTCACAATAAAAAGAATGCATGGCACGGATTTAAATAAAATTCTGATATTCTATTTGCTGGCAAAAATTAGTTAAAGAGCTGATGTTTCCTTGTAAAAAGCAGCCACCTTCATATGGCGGCCCTTTGGGATTGAATATTTTATGCACGGGAACTTCTCGGCTTTGGGCGTTTTTTGGACTGCTATTGGGTTGGAATGCCTGTCGTCCGTATTGTGTCTGACGTACGGAGTTTTAGCGGTTAAGTTATAAAATTTCGTACTATATTTTTCGTACTATGTTCACTTTATTTAGGGAAAACACTAAAAAAATTGGTAATAACACCTTGACGCGAATCGCTAATACCGAAGGTTCTGAGCTCATAACCTAACATGCGCACTCTGGGCTCATTGACATCCACAGGTCTGTTAAATAAAACACGGTAAGTATTTTCCCTAACCTAAAAGCAGATCTAAAAGCTTAATATATACATAAAAATATATTTTACAGTCAGTAGCGGTACGTCAGAACTACGATGTCAAATAGGCTTTACCCCGACACCCCAGGAATGGCGGTGCCTGATATTGCTAACGTCCCTCGATGGATGTGACTATGCTGGCGGCGGGTTGTCAGGATTTGGCAGAAAATTTTGTTTAACTTTGTTTATTTTCTTAGAGAAAAATGTAACTGAATTTGTTTGTTTTATTAATGCTCACTGTGTTGGTTTTTTTTTTTAAATCAATTTGTATTTTTTTCTCAATTTAATTGTATGCTTTTTTTGGATTGTATTGTTTCCTTTAAATGTTCACGCTTTTTATATATTATTTTCAATAAAGTAAAAATAAACTCATAACTTAATTGTTAGAGTAAACATTTTTGCACTGAATATTGCTGTTTTTTCTATTTATTTAATTAGTTCTTTTTATATATATTTTGCTAACAAAACCACCAGTCACATCGGCGACCCAGGAGAAAAAAAAACGAAAACGAAACTTTGGTGGCTGTACTTCGCCTTTTTTTTCCAGAAACCAATATGTCCCCAACCTGAGGCCGCCGCAATTTCGTGCCTAAGCTTTTTCCGCAATTTATACCTTTTGCGCGCTTTCTGTATCCTAGTAGATACCGTACCAAAAATCCTATTTTTAGCCTCATTATATTCTTTTATCCGCGTATGAAGAGGCTTGAGTTTCCTAAGTTGCGGTTCAACTGCTCTATCTACTCTATTTAACATAATCTTATTTTCTAACATTTTAATTGTCCTTACTTTATGTATTTCGGGCTTATTAACAACTGGGTCTACACCTCTGTTGAACGCGCCTGCCCAGTTCGAGGCGTGTTCCGTGCCCTGTTTCCCAGACATTTGGGACACTTTGGTGCTACTACATTTTCCTGACCGCACCTAAAGCAAAACGTTCGCGTGACTGGCTCGGGACAGTCCATAAAACCATGACCTATTCTCTTACAATTCCAGCAAGTATAATGGCTTGTAGAACGTAATCCATCCACCTCCAAATCTATCATCGCACCATCCTCCTCCTCAAAGCTAACCTCATTCACCCTGTGGGTGAAATTGGGACGCTGTTGGTAAAGTTGGCGCTGCGTGACAATCAAATTCTCTTCGCGCCTTACCTCACGACAAAACTCCGATAGAGTTCTCAGATGGGCTAGTGATGGCTTTAAATTACCCCTCATTATCTCTACCAGCTGCTCTTCGTCGTATGGCGTTTGCTGCTGGTTTCGTAGTTTAATGACGGCGTTATAAAATTCGACAAATGGCTCTTGAGGTAATTTGCGTCGATTTAAAATCCTCATCTGGATCTGGTACTCTTTCTCATATCGGCGATACTGAGCGAGTAGAGCCTTTTCCAACTCCTCCCAAGTGTTGATATGTCCTATCTTCCGATAGCCCCAGTACCAGTCAAGTGCAGGACCATCTAGAAGCAAATGAAAACCTCGCAAGAGTTCGTTGTCTCAGCAGCTATAATCCCTTCTCAGTGCACTTACTCTGAAAATAAATTCTAGCACGTTCATTGATTTGTTTGTGATATCAAATTTCACGCCCCATTTGGCAAGTTTAAACTTATCCAGCGATTCCTGCTGGTTTGGCACTGACATTGCCAGATGATACTTTTGTGGCTGGGGTGGTAGTTGAGAACCAGGTGCATACCAAGCGTCCATGCTGTGGATTACTTGATCCTTGCTGATGATAAAATGGTATACCTTGCTGAAATATACTATTAGTCGGTGGTGCCTGGTTTGGTAGTGACGACGCTTGTCGTTGAGAACCGGCGTTTGCTGCTGGTAAACTATAGGATTTTTGATTTGGGACCGGTTGCTGAAATACGTTATTCGGAAATTTATTTTATGTTGGCTCATACTGTTGTTGTTGTTGCTGGTTTCGTGGCTGATTCTAAATCACGAATGGTGGCTCTGTCTCCAGTCGTCCACTACGTATATTGACCCCTATTCGAGGAGCTGGTATTAACGGTGGCATTGACAACGGTCTCTGTGCGTCATTATTTTGGTGCACTTGTTGACCATAGTCATTTATGTGTTGTGATTGTGGCGCTTGCCCGCACCCAGTCACAGCAGAAAGCCGGAAACCAACTGGTGGCTGGGCAAACGTTGATTGTACCTGATTAGATCTTTCAGGAATGGCATTTGCATTTGAAGTTACTCCGGAGGCTAGGGATGGGTCTGGCCTACCGGCTGCCGCTGCGGCTAGAGCCTGCCTTGCTTCCTCTAACATATTTGCAATTTTGTCGTCGACTTCTCTCAACCATCTCGCTTGACTTAGTCCCATCGTCGTCTCTATCATTTGTTGAAGCCCACAGGGATCACCTGAAACATCATTAACCGGGCTGAAAGTGGCTCTCTCACGCCAACTTCTTCTAAAGTCATGTTCGGCGGTACTGTTGAGCGTTGGAGATGGTACTCGCTGCTCTGCCACTCCAGAATGTATATATAGCCCTTGAGCTGCTGCTGTCGAGAAAATCGGGTCGCTTGTTGTCGTAGGCGAAGTAACAGTAGCCCACTGCGATGTTGGATTTGCCATTGCTGACATTGTGACTGTGGTAGACATTTCCGTACTACGAGTTGTACGTGCGCTGGTTGTAGGTATATTATTGGTGTCTGACATCATTCTGCTTACGCTCCGTGTCACCACCACCATTGATAAAAGAAAATCAAAAACCAAAAACTAACTAGCAAAATAATTATTTATATTACTATTTTGCGCTTGATCGAATTGACGATAACGTAAAAATCAATTAAAACTGACAAAATAAAAATCCCCAAAAATAAACTAAAACTGTGGTTAATGTTTTAAGAGAAATAAAAAAAATATAACGCCTAAAGGCTCAAAACCATACCGTAACTTTTTGCTTTACCTTAAGGCAACAAAATAATAATTCTCAAATTAAACTGAACTGATACGATATTATTTATGCCGCAGTATTCCGGGGTACAAGAAAAGTATTGCAAGGGTACTGTTGGCGGCCCTTAAATTAAGTTCATCATAATTATTCAACTCATTAAAATTAAATTCATAAACATCCAAACACATGTGTTTGTATGTAAATGCATTTGCAATTGAACACAAACAATAAGTGCAATGCAGTCACAGCATAACATACACACATGCATACACATTTGTCGTCATATTACCAATAAGTTTTTTTTTGTTTATTTAACACCAGTCAATGACCACAATAAAGAACATAAGTTCAATGTCTTCAATGGTCAGCGACTTTACAAATTCAGCATTTCTAGTTATTTTTTACACCTTGCATTAATAAGTGACCTAATTATTTAGCGTATTTAGCTATAATATTTTGTATAAATATAGAAGAAAAATAAAGACATAGGTAGTAGACAAATTGACTTGTTTTATTGCACTTTATTACATGGTCCAAAGTACCTTGTGATACCAAACAAATTCTTGGTTTATGTACCTAGAATTTAACATCAAACTTAACATTGGTGACCCCGACCACCATTGAATTTCAAGCTTCCCCCACCAGCGGTAAGGAGCTTCAAAAATTTAATGGTGGCTTACAACTACACGCAGCCTACCCAGTAAAATTGGTCTTCAGTGGAGATTTGCAGCACAAAATCTGCCCAGCGAGTCCTTGTCTTCAGCGGAGGCTATAACAAGCATCATACCATTGGTGCGACGAACATCAGCAGTTCCAGCAACTTTATTGGAGCACTGATAACAGGCACCAACACATTGGTGACCCCAAACAGTTCTGAACTTCAAGTTCCCCCCACCAGCGGTAAGGATCTTGTAAGCACTCATTGCTGAATTTGACACGCTACCTGAGCGATCAAGCACCATAACATTGGTGATACAAAACGTTTTTATAACAAATAATCTGGGTAAGCGGTAAAAATGGAGACAATGCAAAAATTATTGGACCTTCAAATCTCAACGGGCGAAGATATCCAGAAGATAATAAGAAATTTCAAAAAGGACCCAGCTGAAAGAAAAACAGCGGCTTACTTCGAGGAACGTTCGAGGCGTCTTCAGGAGTGTTGGGATAAATTTCAAAACACGGATTCGGTTATTCGGGAAGATTGCGATGACCCAATGAAATTCGATTACTTCGCGGAGGGCTACTATGACAAAATCAAAAAAATAACAGAGGAATAATTGGACATATTTAATCAGGAAACTAAACGTCTTAAGGCTGAACATAAAGATCAACCTGAAGCTGCCACTAGGTCCAGTGGAATTTCGAAGGCTACAACTAAAGCACAAGGAGTTACACCTATGCCTGACGATCCTAATAGTACTCCTGGCATCATCCGCAAATTAAATATGCGTTTAGCAGCTCTGAAACGGCTATTAAATTCATTGACATTCATAGAGGATAAGCCAAAACAGTTTTTTGACCTGAACATAAGTAATATAAAGAAATTATGGGAGAAAATAGAAATTCTATATGATGAAGTTCATGAGCAGTTTACAATTCCAGCGGCGTATGGACTTGATCAGAATGAATATGAAGCGTTATATGATTTGATGCAGCAAACTCTAGTCAATCTTTTCGTGCAGGCAGACAACCTTCAACCGAATGATATGCACACTCAAACAGCAGCACCAGAATTAATGACAAACAGTTGTAAAGTCAAATCGTTACAACTGCCAAATTTAACGATACCTCAATTTAGTGGGGATTACCTGAAATGGCGTCAATTCCATGACTTATTTTCTGAAATGGTAGACAAGCAACCAATACCAGCTATTCAGAAAATGTGGTATTTGAAAAGTAACTTATCCGGCGAAGCTGAACGTCTAATAAGTCAGTTGTCATTATCAAAAACAAATTATGCCACTGCCTGGCAAACACTCAAGGACCGCTACAACAATAAAAGAGTTCTTGTGGCAAACCTGGTAGAGAAATTAATTGATCAGCCTGCACCACCAAGGACTGTATGTTGGCTTTAAACAATTTAGGAATTGCAACAGCCTCATGGGATGCAATTCTTATTCAGCTTCTGATGAGGAAACTTGATAGAAGCACACATGTAAGGTACATGCAATCGTTAATCAATCCAAGGAACGTGCCAGTTCTAGCTGAGTTTTTATCATTCTTGGAATTTGAGTTTCAATCAATGGAATCAATCCGCCAAAGGGATAAGTCATCACCTAAGGTTGTGTCATCATCTGCAACCACTGCCAATGAACACTATGTTTCCTGTAAATTATGCACGGCCGGCGACCACGGACTCTTCCATTGCCAGAAATTTATACAACTATCAGAAGCAAAGCGGCTAAGCTGGGTACAACAACAAAGACTGTGTGTAAACTGTTTCAGAGCTGATCACAGTTCGAAAACCTGCACATCAAGACCTTGCAAAAAATGTAACAAAAAACATAATACATTATTGCATTTAGGGTCAAATTCCAAACCACACAATTCATCAAAACATGGTAATCAAGTCAAAACCGCAGATCAGCACTCAAGTGATATACGGAAAACAGATGTTCCACCTAACACTACTAATGTGACTGTTACATCAGCTGCCACAAACAACCCGACGTCGCGCCAGGGTTATGTACTACTTGCAACAGCAAGAGTAAGGTTAACAGCGGCCAACGGAAATTCAGGAGAATTTAGAGCAATATTGGATTCCGGGTCTCAGGTGAATCTAGTATCCGAGCGTGTCGTAAAAAGATTGTCTTTATCTTCACCTGAAACCTTTTATGCATTGATGGTATTGGAAACGCACGAAGAAGGGCCACAAAGCGCATAAATGTTAAATTGCAAGCCATAAATAACAGTTTTGCAACTAACTTAGACGCTTTTGTTCTCCCTACAATCATCCCTCCGCAACCAAATCAACAAATTGACATTTCAAATTGGCAAATCCCAAATGTAGACTTAGCTGACCCATATTTCGACCAACCAGGAAAGGTGGATATTCTGCTAGGCGCCGAATACTACTTCAGTCTTATGCAAAACGGGAAAATAGAGTTGGCCGATAAGCTTCCAATATTGTTGAACACAAAACTTGGATGGATCGCCAGTGGCAGAGTATCGGAAAACAGCACAACTGAAGCGATATGCGCAGTTTTTAGTGAATAGGATGTGTCAACTGACGAACTAATTGAAAAATTCTGGAAGGTTGAAGATGTTCCTACAGAAAGCAATTATACAGCCGCTGAACAAGCATGTGAAACTCACTTTATTCAAACCACAAACAGAAATCCCAATGGAAGATTTGTTGTTCGTTTATCTTTATCTGAAGACGCGGCAGCACTTGGCGAATCAGAACCAACAGCATATTCCAGATTCCGTGCTTTGGAACGACGATTCAGACGAGATGAAAAGCTCGAAACACAATACAAGGACTTCATGAAGTCATATGAATATCTTGGTCACATGACTCAAATCAACCCAAAAACTCTCTAAGGCCCACGTTACTACATTCCACATCATTGCATTATGCGTCCAGAAAGTAGCACAACTAAGCTCAGAGTCGTTTTTGATGCATCGGCAAAAACATCAACAGATCGTTCATTAAACGACATTTTACTTACAGGTCCAACCGTGCAGGGGGACCTCTTCGGAATGCTTCTACGTTTCCGTTTACCCAGATTTGTCTTTACCACAGACATTGAAAAAATGTACCGTCAGATCCTCATAGACGAACGAGACAGGAACCTTCAACTAATTCTGTGGAGAGAGAATCCTGGCCAGCATCTACGCCATTTTCAACTAAACACCGTTACATATGGCACATCATCAGCCCCGTATCTGGCGACGAAATGTTTACAAAGGCTAGCGGCCACTCGTATGGACAAATATCCGATGGGTGCAACGATCTTGGGCCAGGACTTCTACGTTGATGACGGAATAAGCGGTTCTAATAGTTTAGCAACAGCTAAGGAAATGCAATCCCAACTAACAAACTTGCTCAAGGAAGCTGGTTTCAAGTTACGTAAATGGTGTGCATACCATCGCCATCTACTCCAAGATATACCACAAGAAGATCAAGAAGTCAACCTTGATTTCGAAAATGCATCAATCAAGGCTCTGGGACTAATATGGAGCCCATCTTCGGATCAATTTTGCCTAAAGGCAAATCTTCATCCAACCTCGAGTATAACAAAACGATCTGTCATCTTAGATGTGGCACGAATCTACGATCCTTTGGGTATTGCAGGCCCAGTCGTGGTTTTAGCCAAAATATTCATTCAACAACTGTGGGAAGGTAAAAGATCTTGGGATGAGGAACTCCCTAAAGATCTCACAATGAAATGGCTTGATTTTCGTAAGTCACTAAACACGTTAGACAACACTCCTATACCACGACATGTTTTCAATGGTCAAATAGCATCGCACGTCCAATTGCACGTATTTGTAGACGCATCAGAAAGGGCTTATGGAGCAGCAGTCTACATTCGATCCAAGCTCAAAAATGGAGGAATAATAGTCCGACTGTTGTGCTCCAAGTCCAGAATTGCGCCTCTCCAAAGGTTATCCCTACCAAGGCTAGAACTTTGCGCAGCACTTCTAGGAGCAGAACTAGCCAACAAGGTAAAATGGAGTTACGGTACGACGACAAACAGTTTTTCTTTTGGTCTGACTCAGAAATTGTCTTGTATTGGATAAATTCAGCGTCTTCATCCCTCAAGACTTTCGTGGCTAACCGAATCAGCAAGATACAAGACCGAACCATCAATAGTCAATGGCGACACGTCAAATCAAAGGAAAACCCAGCTGACTTCATTTCGAGAGGCGTAACTCCAGAGAAACTACCAAGCTTGAACTTGTGGTTTTATGGCCCTCCATGGCCAAGAATGTATCTGGCCTGGACCATTTAAAAAGAACGCTCAGAACGCTATCAATTTGGAGTTTAAGATGAAGACTCAAATCGTGACTGCTGCAGCATCATCCAACGTCGAAGACTGGGTTTACAGCATCAACCACAGAAATTCATTTATCTTCCTTCAACGCACTGTAGCCTATGTACTAAGATTCGCTCAAAGGATCAGAAAAAACTCAACCCAAACTGGAAGTCGCATCACTGCCATTGAACTGGATAATGCTTTTCATATCATAGTGCGAGTAATGCAACAATCTGATTTCCCAGACGAATTGAAAACACTCCAACGGTCTCAAATAGTCGAAGGAGCAAGTCCGCTTAAAAGTTTGTGCCCTTTCTTAGATTCAGCAGGATTAATAAGAGCAGGTGAGCGCTTAGAAGCATCAGAGCTGTCATACGACGCAAAACATCCGCTCGTGTTGCCATATAACGATCCTATTGCAAGGCTGATCCTGGTAAACCTACATAATGAAAATCATCATTGTGGACCACAGCAATTACTGGCTACAGCACGACAAAGGTTTTGGATTCTGAAAGGGAAAACAATGACAAGATCTGTGGTCCATCAGTGTATACGTTGCACAAGAGCCAAGCCACGAATGTTCAATCAAATAATGGGCAATTTACCATGTTGCAGAATAAGCCCAGGTCGACCCTTCATCACAACTGGGGTAGATTACTGTGGCCCTTTCTGGGTACATTATAAGCTCAGAGGGAAGCGCCCTCATAAGGTGTATATTGCAGTATTCTGTTGCTTTGCCACCAAGGCGATACACTTGGAGGTAGTGACAGATTTGACCACGGATGCATTCATAGGGGCATTGAAAAGGTTCATTTCTCGCCGTGGACGCTGCCAAACGATGTACTCCGACAATGCAACAAACTTTGTAGGAACTAAAAACAAGCTTGAAGAGCTTAATATAGCTATATTCAGTTCCAGTTCCCAAGGAAAAATATAAAATGCCTGCGCCAAGGAAGGAATAGAATTTAAGTTCATCCCGGCCAGAGCTCCCCATTTCGGAGGTCTCTGGGAGGCTGCCGTGAAATCAGCCAAACACTTACTTCTTCGAACGACCGCCGAGGCTTCTCTGACCCATGAGGAGTTGGAAACGGTTGTAATAGAAGTGGAAGCCATTCTGAACTCAAGACCGCTAACACCAATGTCATCAGATCCGAATGATCTAACGGCCTTAACACCAGGCCATTTTTTAATAGGAGAACCGTTAACCGCTCAATTCGACAGACAGGCAAAACAGCCAACATCATCACTCGCGAAAAGATGGGAACTAGTGTCTCACTTGAAACATGCTTTTTGGAATCGATGGTCAAAAGAATACCTTTCAGAATTACAACAACGACATAAGTGGAGAACAGCTTCATCAAACGTTCAAGAAGGTCAACTTGTAATCATCAAAGAAGACAATGTGCCAGTCATGAAATGGCCCCTTGGTCGAATAGTAAATATCTGCAAAGGTCATGATGGCTTCGTACGAGTGGTCAAGGTCAAAACGTCATCAGGTATTAAGTCACTTGCTATTCATCGCTTGGCCCCTTTAATGAATGAGCAAACAAATGAGAAACCTACAAACAAAACCTTAAAGAGGTCACCCGAACCAGACTCGTCTCCCACCAAGCGACCTAAATCTGTTGGCTGCAGCTTACTATCCACAACCTTGCTCACCCTTCTCTTACTCCCTGCTGTTCTCGGCAAACCAATAAATTCGGAGGTATTCAGCAAGGATCCCGGCCTGTATTTTGAAGTGATAGGCACAGCAAGAACAATCACAGCAGAATGGAAAATAATGGTGTATTACGATCTCGTTCCATTCCGATCAGAAGTTAAGGCATTTTCAACCGCATTGGAAACCTTTTCCAATCTCTGCAATTTTTCTCCACAAGCAAACATGTGTCACGATTTCATAAGCAACCTAAAACAGCTTCAGGCCGATCTGATACAAGATGAGAACGTGATCATGTCTGGTCGAATGCGTAGAGGTGCCCTCAACATCATCGGGAACGTAGCAAGAAGCCTCTTTGGTGTTCTCGACTCTGATTATGCCACAGAAATGGAACACACGATACGGCAGGCAGAAACGGGCAGAGAGCATCTTTACTCATTACTACGAAATCAAACATCCATAATTGATTCTACTCTTCATATTATCAAAGAAACAGAACTTTCGTTGCAGTCAAGGTTAAATGAAACACAAAATGAAATAACAAGGCTACAAAATCAAGTAACGGAGGACCAGCATCAGCTAAAGATCGCATATTTAACAACATTTCTATCTAGTGAGCTGATTTTAACAGCAACACGACTCCGCCGAATTGAAGCTGAAATAATAAACGTCTTAACGGACTCCCATCATGGTAGAATTAGTCCTTCTCTTTTATCACCAAATCAGCTTCAGAGAGAACTAAACGTGATTAAGGCACATTTACCAGTGTCGCGAGTCCTACCCGTCAAAGAAGGCGACTTGATTCAACTTTACAAACTTATGCGAACTAAAGCAGGAGTCACAGAAAACAAGGTCATCTTTGAAGTCAAATTACCATTGATCGACCAACAACCCTTTGAACTCTTAAAGATATTTGGAGTTCCCTCAAACAGGAATGGCACACTTTTTGTCATAGTACCCGAGAAACCGTATCTGGCAATTAATTCACTCAGAGATGAATACATTCCACTGCCGAATGATGATGTAACCAGTTCATTCCGGCTCAACGATGTCTTTATCTTCGACAACAAACAATCAACCTTCGGAAAAGGATCAACGGTTTCGTCCTGCGAAATTAACTTCTTTAATCAAAAACCTGCTAGAAATTGCAGGCTGGTTACATCAAGAGAACAAGGCGTTTGGATACAACTACACAACAAAAACAAATGGATTTATTCCACAATAAATAGCACTGAAGTTTATGCTGTTTGTGGAACTGAAATAATGCAATTCACATTGCACGGTTCTGGTATACATCAGATTGACCCAACCTGTATCCTAAAGACAGCCGATGTCACCATTCGGGGGCACTCTGACGTATCCAGTAACATCCAAACATCGTACTTCCGTTTCAAAAATATTAATGCCCTGACCAACATAAGTGAGCCTATAACAATATTCAACAGCACGCGGCAGGTCCTACAAACTCATACCGATCAACTAAATGAGCTACAAGCCCAACTTCAGGAGGCCGACATGTCACAACTGCATAAACTCATTAACAACAAAAATCTGCACCATCAAGCAATAAGCTACTTTACGCTCAGCTTAGTTTTCGCCTTAGTTGTCCTTTATCTGGTCTGGAAAAACCGATCATCTTGTAGAAGGAAGGACCAACCCGAAACGATACCTACTCCAACTCCTCGACAAAGCTCACCATCCAAATACGTCATCGAACTACAAGATACCTGAAGTGCAGCGGCAGTACTTGAACATTCCATGGTTCAACGGGGGGAGAATGTTGGCGACCCTTAAATTAAGTTCATCATAATTATTCAACTCATTAAAATTAAATTCATAAACATCCAAACACATGTGTATGTATGTAAATGCATTTGCAATTGAACACAAACAATAAGTGCAATGCAGTCACAGCAAAACATACACACATGCATACACATGTGTCGTCATATTACCAATAAGTTTTTTTTGTTTATTTAACACCAGTCAATGACCACAATAAAGAACATAAGTTCAATGTCTTCAATGGTCAGCGACTTTACAAATTCAGCATTTCTAGTTATTTTTTACACCTTGCATTAATAAGTGACCTAATTATTTAGCGTATTTAGCTATAATATTTTGTATATATATAGAAGAAAAATAAAGACATAGGTAGTAGACAAATTGACTTGTTTTATTGCACTTTATTACGTGGTCCAAAGTACCTTGTGATACCAAACAAATTCTTGGTTTATGTACCTAGAATTTAACATCAAACTTAACAGGTACTTCTTTTAAAAGATTTTTCTTTGTGTGAATGCGCTTACTATTTATAACCGAACTTTAAAATTGTTTCGGGAGCAGAAAACTAAATAGGAAAATGACCTGGGATCACACAGTTGGCCTTCAACTACCAATTAATTGCTATGCCGCAACTGAGATCACTACTGGAAACTTTCTCCGAGCTCCCAGGACAGACTATTAACAATAATTGGCGTTGACTGCATCCCTTGAGGAATCGCTCCGTACAACTTATGTGTCATTACTTCCAACTAACTATTACGAGTTTACGGTATCCAACTAACCCTTTCGTAGTATATTCGTCCTTTCTCAGCAACTTGGGCAGTTAAAAATCGATTTAATTCTACAATTAGCTTTTAAGTCTCAAGTTGCTCGATCAAAAGAATGAATTGCTGATTCAACAAACTTCCAAGATACTTACATAGGTACAAGCTACGTATACCATGAAAATTTAATTAACTCACCAAGCTCTCAGCAAAGTGCTACCTTGATTGCCTAATAGTCCCCAGCAGAATATGTCGCTACTAATTAGGGACTCCTGGTAAACCTAACAGGTCATACGTTTCTAATGAAAACTAGACTCTCCCTGTTCCGGTACACTGGTCTCTCTTTTAATTCGCTTCGGGCCCCACGTTGGGCACCATTTTGTAACTACTACTGCTCTGATAAATAGAAATTTAAGTGTTGCCAGATATTCGGCCGCGCTGGCATGCTGGCGATTTTCTCCGGCTGAAGCTCGCCGTCTTGGTGGGGTTCTTGCCGATACCTTGGCACTAGAGCAGCTACAAAAATATCATGCCAGCTGTTACCGTGATGTACAGTTAAAATAAGATTTGATAAAAATTTATAAAATAAGAGTCCGAAGCGAATTATACCTTAGTACTCCCTACATTACACACAAACACCAAATCATCTGGCTGATGATATGCCAGTATTTTCCCTCCCCTTAGAAATCAATCGACTTCGTCACGACATCGTATTTGAATGCGTCTTTTTAGATGTCCCAAACTTGACCGCTTGCAAACCTTACCTTCTTTCTCCCCCTACTTACCGCTTCTTAAAGATTTATGCCGTCATATTTAAAACACGCGTACGTTCATTTCAAAGTAGTATAATTCATGGCCGATTTATTAAAATTTATTAAAGTGATCTTTATATAAAATTAAATTCCATCAATTTAACAAATTGGCTTTATATAAAATTAAAAAGGTTCTTTCAGCATATAAACATTAATTAAATTAATACAAAAATTTAGCTTATCTCACAGGAAATGAGATTAAATAAAACGAACAGAAAAAAAATTTAACCCAAATTAATCAAAAGCAAAAATAAAATTAATTAATGGCAAAAAACAAAATGAAGCTTAATTTGATCATATAGCAAAAACAATATGGCGGCCCTTTGTGATTGAATATTTCATGCATGGGCACTTCTCGGCTTTGGCCCTTTATTGGACTTCTATTGGGTTGGAATGCCTGTCGTCCGTATTGTGTCTGACGTACGGAGTTTTACCGGTTAAGTTATATATAAAATTTCGTAATATATATATATATATATATATATATATATATATATATATATATATAATATATATATATATATATATATATATATATATATATATATATATATATATATATATATATATATATATATATATATATATATATATATATATATATATATATATATATATATATATATATATATATATATATATATATATATATATATATATATATATATATATATATATATATATATATATATATATATATATATATATATATATATATATATATATATATATATATATATATATATATATATATATATATATATATATATATATATATATATATATATATATATATATATATATATATATATATATATATATATATATATATATATATATATATATATATATATATATATATATATATATATATATATATATATATATATATATATATATATATATATATATATATATATATATATATATATATATATATATATATATATATATATATATATATATATATATATATATATATATATATATATATATATATATATATATATATATATATATATATATATATATATATATATATATATATATATATATATATATATATATATATATATATATATATATATATATATATATATATATATATATATATATATATATATATATATATATATATATATATATATATATATATATATATATATATATATATATATATATATATATATATATATATATATATATATATATATATATATATATATATATATATATATATATATATATATATATATATATATATATATATATATATATATATATATATATATATATATATATATATATATATATATATATATATATATATATATATATATATATATATATATATATATATATATATATATATATATATATATATATATATATATATATATATATATATATATATATATATATATATATATATATATATATATATATATATATATATATATATATATATATATATATATATATATATATATATATATATATATATATATATATATATATATATATATATATATATATATATATATATATATATATATATATATATATATATATATATATATATATATATATATATATATATATATATATATATATATATATATATATATATATATATATATATATATATATATATATATATATATATATATTACGAAATTTTATATATAACTTAACCGGTAAAACTCCGTACGTCAGACACAATACGGACGACAGGCATTCCAACCCAATAGAAGTCCAATAAAGGGCCAAAGCCGAGAAGTGCCCATGCATGAAATATTCAATCACAAAGGGCCGCCATATTGTTTTTGCTATATGATCAAATTAAGCTTCATTTTGTTTTTTGCCATTAATTAATTTTATTTTTGCTTTTGATTAATTTGGGTTAAATTTTTTTTCTGTTGGTTTTATTTAATCTCATTTCCTGTGAGATAAGCTAAATTTTTGTATTAATTTAATTAATGTTTATATGCTGAAAGAACCTTTTTAATTTTATATAAAGCCAATTTGTTAAATTGATGGAATTTAATTTTATATAAAGATCACTTTAATAAATTTTAATAAATCGGCCATGAATTATACTACTTTGAAATGAACGTACGCGTGTTTTAAATATGACGGCATAAATCTTTAAGAAGCGGTAAGTAGGGGGAGAAAGAAGGTAAGGTTTGCAAGCGGTCAAGTTTGGGACATCTAAAAAGACGCATTCAAATACGATGTCGTGACGAAGTCGATTGATTTCTAAGGGGAGGGAAAATACTGGCATATCATCAGCCAGATGATTTGGTGTTTGTGTGTAATGTAGGGAGTACAAAGGTATAATTCGTTTCGGACTCTTATTTTATAAATTTTTATCAAATCTTATTTTAACTGTACATCACGGTAACAGCTGGCATGATATTTTTGTAGCTGCTCTAGTGCCAAGGTATCGGCAAGAACCCCACCAAGACGGCGAGCTTCAGCCGGAGAAAATCGCCAGCATGCCAGCGCGGCCGAATATCTGGCAACACTTAAATTTCTATTTATCAGAGCAGTAGTAGTTACAAAATGGTGCCCAACGTGGGGCCCGAAGCGAATTAGAAGAGAGACCAGTGAACCGGAACAGTGAGAGTCTAGTTTTCATTAGAAACGTATGACCTGTTAGGTTTACCAAGAGTCCCTAATTAGTAGCGACATATTCTGGTGGAGACTATTAGGCAACCAAGGTAGCACTTTGCTGAGAGCTTGGTGAGTTAATTAAATTTTCATGGTATACATAGCTTGTACCTATGTAAGTATCTTGGAACGCGTTGCGACACAGAGTGTTAGTGATGTAGTCATGAAAGTTTGTTGAATCAGCAATTCATTCTTTTGATCAAGCAACTTGAGACTTAAAAGCTAATTGTAGAATTACATCGATTTTTAACTTCCCAAGTTGCTGAGAAAGGGCGAATATACTACGAAAGGGTTAGTTGGATACCGTAAACTCGTAATAGTTAGTTGGAAGTAATGACACATAAGTTGTACGGAGCGATTCCACAAGGGATGCAGTTAACCCCAATTATTGTTAATAGTCTGTCCTGGTAGCTCGGAGAAAGTTTCCAGTAGTGATCTCAGTTGCGGCATAGCAATTAATTGGTAGTTGAAGGCCAACTGTGTGATCCCAGGTCATTTTCCTATTTAGTTTTCTGCTCCCGAAACAATTTTAAAGTTCGGTTATAAATAGTAAGCGCATTCACACACAAAGAAAAATCTTTTAAAAGAAGTACCCTTGCAATACTTTTCTTGTACCCCGGAATACTGCTGCATAAATAATATCGTATCAGTTCAGTTTAATTTGAGAATCATTATTTTTTTGCCTTAAGGTAAAGCAAAAAGTTACGGTATGGTTTTGAGCCTTTAGGCGTTATATTTTTTTATTTCTCTTAAAACATTAATCACAGTTTTAGTTTATTTTTGGGGATTTTTATTTTGTCAGTTTTAATTGATTTTTACGTTATCGTCAATTCGATCGAGCGCAAAATAGTAATATAAATAATTATTTTGCTAGTTAGTTTTCGGTTTTTGATTTTTCTTTTATCAATGGTGGTGGTGACACGGAGCGTAAGCAGAATGATGTCAGACACCAATAATATACCTACAACCAGCGCACGTACAACTTGTAGTACGGAAATGTCTACCACAGTCACAATGTCAGCAATGGCAAATCCAACATCGCAGTGGGCTACTGTTACTTCGCCTACGACAACAAGCGACCCGATTTTCTCGACAGCAGCAGCTCAAGGGCTATATATAAATTCTGGAGTGGCAGAGCAGCGAGTACCATCTCCAACGCTCAACAGTACCGCCGAACATGATATTAGAAGAAGTTGGCGTGAGAGAGCCACTTTCAGCCCGGTTAATGATGTTTCAGGTGATCCCTGTGGGCTTCAACAAATGATAGAGACGACGATGGGACTAAGTCAAGCGAGATGGTTGCGAGAAGTCGACAACAAAATTGCAAATATGTTAGAGGAAGCAAGGCAGGCTCTAGCCGCAGCGGCAGCCGGTAGGCCAGACCCATCCCTAGGCTCCGGAGTAACTTCAAATGCAAATGCCATTCCTGAAAGATCTAATCAGGTACAATCAACGTTTGCCCAGCCACCAGTTGGTTTCCGGCCTTCTGCTGTGACTGGGTGCGGGCAAGCGCCACAATCACAACACATAAAGGACTATGGTCAACAAGTGCACCAAAATAATGACGCACAGAGACCGTTGTCAATGCCACCGTTAATACCAGCTCCTCGAATAGGGGTCAATATGCGTAGTGGAAGACTGGAGACAGAGCCACCATTCGTGATTTAAAATCAGCCACGAAACCAGCAACAACAACAACAGTATGAGCCAACATAAAATAAATTTCCGAATAACGTATTTCAGCAACCGGTCCCAAATCAACAATCCTATAGTTTACCAGCAGCAAACGCCGGTTCTCAACGACAAGTGTCGTCGCTACCAAACCAGGCACCACCGACTAATAGTATATTTCAGCAAGGTATACCAATATTATCATCAGCAAGGAGTAACTTCAAATGCAAATGCCAATCCTGAAAGATATAATCAGGTACAATCAACGTTTGCCCAGCCACCAGTTGGTTTCCGGCCTTCTGCTGTGACTGGGTGTGGGCAAGCGCCACAATCACAACACATAAATGACTATGGTCAACAAGTGCACCAAAATAATGACGCACAGAGACCGTTGTCAATGTCACCGTTAATACCAGCTCCTCGAATAGGGGTCAATATACGTAGTGGAAGACTGGAGACAGAGCCACCATTCGTGATTTAGAATCAGCCACGAAACCAGCAACAACAACAACAGTATGAGCCAACATAAAATAAATTTCCGAATAACGTATTTCAGCAACCGGTCCCAAATCAAAAATCCTATAGTTTACCAGCAGCAAACGCCGGTTCTCAACGACAAGCGTCGTCACTACCAAACCAGGCACCACCGACTAATAGTATATTTCAGCAAGGTATACCATTTTATCATCAGCAAGGATCAAGTAATCCACAGCATGGACGCTTGGTATGCACCTGGTTCTCAACTACCACCCCAGCCACAAAAGTATCATCTGGCAATGTCAGTGCGAAACCAGCAGGAATCGCTGGATAAGTTTAAACTTGCCAAATGGGGCGTGAAATTTTATATCACAAACAAATCAATGAACGTGCAAGAATTTATTTTCAGAGTAAGTGCAGTGAGAAGGGATTATAGCTGCTGAGACAACGAACTCTTGCGAGGTTTTCATTTGCTTCTAGATGGTCCTGCACTTGACTGGTACTGGGGCTATCGGAAGATAGTACATATCAACACTTGGGAGGAGTTGGAAAAGGCTCTACTCGCTCAGTATCGCCGATATGAGAAAGAGTACCAGATCCAGATGAGGATTTTAAATCGACGCAAATTACCTCAAGAGCCATTTGTCGAATTTTATAACGCCGTCATTAAACTACGAAACCAGCAGCAAACGCCATACGACGAAGAGCAGCTGGTAGAGATAATGAGGGGTAATTTAAAGCCATCACTAGCCCATCTGAGAACTCTATCGGAGTTTTGTCGTGAGGTAAGGCGCGAAGAGAATTTGATTGTCACGCAGGGCCAACTTTACCAACAGCGTCCCAATTTCACCCACAGGGTGAATGAGGTTAGCTTTGAGGAGGAGGATGGTGCGATGATAGATTTGGAGGTGGATGGATTACGTTCTACAAGCCATTATACTTGCTGGAATTGTAAGAGAATAGGTCATGGTTTTCTGGACTGACCCGAGCCAGTCACGCGAACGTTTTGCTTTAGGTACGGTCAGGAAAATGTAGTAGCACCAAAGTGTCCCAAATGTCTGGGAAACAGGGCACAGAACACGCCTCGAACTGGACAGGCGCGTTCAACAGAGGTGTAGACCCAGTTGTTAATAAGCCCGAAATACATAAAGTAAGGACAATTAAAATGTTAGAAAATAAGATTAGGTTAAATAGAGTAGATAGAGCAGTTGAACCGCAACTTAGGAAACTCAAGCCTCTTCATACGCGGATAAAAGAATATAATGAGGCTAAAAATAGGATTTTTGGTACGGTATCTACTAGGATACAGAAAGCGCGCAAAAGGTATAAATTGCGGAAAAAGCTTAGTCACGAAATTGCGGCGGCCTCAGGTTGGGGACATATTGGTTTCTGGAAAAAAAGGCGAAGTACAGCCACCAGTTTCGTTTTCGTTTTTTTTTTTCTCCTGGGTCGCCGATGTGACTGGTGGTTTTGCTAGCAAAATATATATAAAAAGAACTAATTAAATAAATAGAAAAAAAACAGCAATATTCCGTGCAAAAATGTTTACTCTAACAATTAAGTTATGAGTTTATTTTTACTTTATTGAAAATAATATATAAAAAGCGTGAACATTTAAAGGAAACAATACAATACAAAAAAAGCATACAATTAAATTGAGAAAAAAATACAAATTGATTTTAAAAAAAAAACAACACAGTGAGCATTAATAAAACAAACAAATTCAGTTACATTTTTCTCTAAGAAAATAAACAAAGTTAAACAAAATTTTCTGCCAAATCCTGACAACCCGCCGCCAGCATAGTCACATCCATCGAGGGACGTTAGCAACATCAGGCACCGCCATTTCTGGGGTGTCGGGGTAAAGCCTATTTGACATCGTAGTTCTGACGTACCGCTACTGACTGTAAAATATATTTTTATGTATATATTAAGCTTTTAGATCTGCTTTTAGGTTAGGGAAAATACTTACCGTGTTTTATTTAACAGACCTGTGGATGTCAATGAGACCAGAGTACGCATGTTAGGTTATGAGCTCAGAACCTTCGGTATTAGCGATTCGCGTCAAGGTGTTATTACCAATTTTTTTAGTGTTTTCCCTAAACAAAGTGAACATAGTACGATAAATATAGTACGAAATTTTATAACTTAACCGCTAAAACTCCGTACGTCAGACACAATACGGACGACAGGCATTCCAACCCAATAGCAGTCCAAAAAACGCCCAAAGCCGAGAAGTTCCCGTGCATAAAATATTCAATCCCAAAGGGCCGCCATATGAAGGTGGCTGCTTTTTACAAGGAAACATCAGCTCTTTAACTAATTTTTGCCAGCAAATAGAATATCAGAATTTTATTTAAATCCGTGCCATGCATTCTTTTTATTGTGACTCAATTTTAGTCTTTGCCGAAATTTCCCTATCTAATTAACAATCCAACACTTACAAACTTGTTTTTTGTTGTCTCGCTCTGATTGGTATTTTTTCAATACCTACAATCAAAGCATTTTGTGATACTTTATTATGCATGCTAAACTGCTTGAAGGCCGTGTCAGATACAACTTTGTCGCTTTGCGTGACGTTTCTAACTTTGATAGAAAAGTGTAAAGCAAAAGGTGTATGACACAATGAAAACTTTGACAACACTCGCGCATTGATCGTTTACCAAAAAAGTGGTTGATAATTTTGCTATTTATATATATATTTTTTATAAAAATAAAAGTCAATTATGTTATTTTACGATTTATTATAAATAAATAAATGCCACATACATATTTACCTCTTATTAAAACAGATTCAAACGCGCAATATGTTTCGTTTGGCAATATAATAAAAGAAAATTATTCCAGCTGATTGTCAAAGCAAGCAAAGAGATGAGAGTTGCCGAACTTTTCGCTTCACGCTGCGTTAAAAGTGCTTTATGTAGCATGTTTCGTATAAGTATGTATATTTCATCTTAGATGTCAAAGCGAATCTGTAACGCAACGCGAAGCAAAAGTTTTATCTGACATGGCCTTGAGTTATTTTGTCTGTATTTTTAGTTCCAGATTATCAACTGAGGAGTTAACATGGGTATAACTATTTTGCGCGGGCCGTCGCATTATTAATTATGTTTACGTAATTTGTTATTTTTGAACTGAATAGGTATTAGTCTGAAAATTTTATTATTTCGGCTTTCTAGTTCAATATTTTTGAATTAATATAAATTCAAATTATTTTTATTATTCAGATAGGAAAATTTCCGCAAAGACTAAAATTGAGTCACAATAAAAAGAATGCATGGCACGGATTTAAATGAAATTCTGGTATTCTATTTGCTGGCAAAAATTGGTTAAATAGCTGATGTTTCCTTTTAAAAAGCATTCACCTTCATAGGTGGTAAAAGTGAACAAGAACGCTGATAAGACGGTGTAGCGGCCTGTCGAAATCAGTAGTTCTGATCCGTTCTGCTGATCTGATTTGAATATTCCAACACTCCACTCTTAATAAAAATAATTTGAATTTACATTAATTCAAAAATATTGAACTAGAAAGCCGAAATAATAAAATTTTCTGACTTATACCTACCTATTCAGTTCAAAAATAAAAAAATTACGTAAAAATTATTTATTTTTTTATTTACTAATACAATTTACTGTTACAAATACAATTACAAATTATATCATAACTTAATATAAACGAGAATAGTAACAAAGACCTTCACTCTTTGTAGTGAAACAGACCAGAGTCTATGGTGGGAATCGAACACACAACCTCCACACTGATGCGCTAGCACACTACCTACTAGCCTACCGAGGCACCCACATGTTATTAGAATATTATCTTTATTTCTATTAATTATCGGCTGCATGTAAAAAAATATTTTACTTCAGCTTTAAAGTGAAGCAGATTTGCCATTTAACATTTTAACTGCTAGATTTAGTATTTCTCTTAGGCTTAAGGCATTATTTGGTACAGCCTCCTTAACTTTCTATAAAACGGTAAATCTCGAGAACCAGTCAATTCAAAAAGAAATTTATAGGAACTGAAGCTCACGGTCCTAATCTTCGCTTTCGATATCGAGCTGATTCGATCGAGTTTTCTTAGTTTGAGATTATGGCATTCGCTATCGAACAATACAACCACATTGTTCAACATCGAAGGTCATAATTTCAAAGTAAGAAAACTTCATCAAATCAGTCCGATATCGAAAGCGGCAATTGGACCCAAATAATATGTGCATCAAAATTGACTGAGTAACCCCAGGATACAAAAAAAAAATTATTTTGTTGGTCTGTGTTATCTATTTTGATTTTCGAAACTTTCAAAAAGTTCAAAATTGTTGCGTTGTGTTATTAATATTTAAAATTGATAATAAGATTTAAAAAACAACGAACTAAATTTGAATTCATTGTAAAATTAAAAAATATAATAAATTGTTTGTTAAAAAAAAAAAGTAGAAATAAAATTTTTCAGAAGTATCGATAGTAAAATATCGCCGATACCGATATATCGGCAAACCTAAAGTATCGCTGATATATTGGTATCGGTCAACTCCCTAATTACAATGTTCTATGTGCAATAACACAACTATCGAGAAAGTCAAATTTAAACATTTTTAAGTTGTTGTTTTATGACCAATTGTAATTAATTAATGTTTTTATACCAGGGGTTTCAGAATAGTAATGATCAATCCAAAAGTAAATGTAACTAATTTGTATCATTTTCATCACCCAACACTTTGTTTTTTTTCAAACCTCTTCAAGGGTATTTTTATTTATAAAATCTAGTAACAAACAAACAAACAATAGTTTAGTGAAATTTCGATCCAACAATTAGTTAGCAATTAATTTTCAACTTGCAAAATTTTTGTTTTGCATTTCGTCAATATTTATCACTTATTAATTAAAAATAAAATTATTAGCTTGTTTCGTGGTACGAGCTGTCAAATGTTGTGTATATATTAAATAACTACGTTGCCAAACAATAACACTCCTATGTTTGCTGATTATGGTCTACAAACACACACATACCCTCTATTAATGTTTGACATTTCGTACCACAAAATGTACATTTGTATTAGTTATGCGGCTTTGTATTCATTGTCTTTTGTATTTTTTGTTGTATCCGCAAACTTTCGCGAGTGTAACGTTTATTCAGGATGGATAGTTATTATCACTTCGTGTTTTCTATATTTTATCTATGTTTTGTCTATTGTATTTCTTATCACTTAGTGTAAAATTTTTTATGAATTTGGTAGCCGTATTCAGCTTCATTTGTAAATGCTTTGTCGAGTGGTAATTCATTATTCTTACCGAAAAAGTGTCTTTTTGTACCAATTTGTAATAATTTTGCCATTATCATTAATTATATGAATGTCCAGGTAAGGTATTGCATTATTTTATATATATATATATATATATATATATATATATATATATATATATATATATATATATATATATATATATATATATATATATATGGGACATTTCATGTCAAGTGACCGAACTTTTGAAACCGATGTCTTCCGATCGGGATGAAATTTGCACCAACGTTAGTCCTATTGGATAGTATTTTAGACACAATTTTTCAACAAGATCGGTCAAGAACTCTCTGAGTTAGAGTGGGTCAAAATTTGACATTTTGGCCATACAGGTGTTTTTTCTCATCTATGTAACTTATTACCTATTGTTCTTAGGAAAATTTGTCCCAAATAGTTTAGATAGCTATTTCTTCAATCTTTCTAAAAAAAAAATTAAAAAAATAAAAAAAAAAATTTTTGATTTTTTTTTTGCAAAATTAAAAATTTTTTTGACTTTTTTTTCAAATCGCACCATTTTTTTTTTTTTTTTTTTTTGCTCAAAAGAAAGCTTAGGTCTTTTCCTTTAAAAGCTTTTTGGTCGCTTTGTGGGATGCGAGTGGGATATCTATCAAAATAAATGTATTGTAACCCAAGACCAAGGTTTTAAAATTTTTGCATACGAACTATTTTGAATTTTTTCCTATTTGTGTGTAAGTGTTTCTAAAACCTCAAAAATAAAACTTATACTGAGAAACTAGACAAATTTACCTTTCCGACGGTATGTAACATACCTAACTAAAATTTCATACCCACGATACTGTAATACCCACAATATGTTAACCTCAGAAATAAAATCAATTTTTTTCTATAGAATTTGGAAAAATTTTTTTTTTATTTATTTTTAATATTAATATTAATATTAACTTAATTAATATACAATAATAATAATAATAATAAAAAGATAAATAATTTAATAAAAGTTAATCTTAAACACATTAGATCCATTTATATCATAACTATTTTTGTACCTAATTTATTGTAGCTGATACCCAGTCATTCATCCAGCTTATTTATCGCCTTTATTTGCTGCTTTTTTTGCCAATCCTTTCTTGGCGTTACTACGTTCAGCTGTTGATTTTGGTGCTGGTTTCTTTTTTGGCTTTGGAAAGAAATCGCATTCAATAGAGGCAGAAAACTTTTTCAACTTGAGGCTTCCATCGTCAAGCGGTATAAAAGCATGGTATTGAGCGGTGCCATCGATTGTTACCGCAGCATCGAATCTGCTCTTCAGTGTTTTCAATGTTTCCTCATGATCCTCTTTGCTACTAAAAACTATTTTAGTTTCTTTAAAATAATTCTTTGCCCAATCGAATAAAGCAGTCGCATCTAAGATACGATGTTGATGCGAGCACTGGAGGCTATACTTCGCTGCGTTTCTTTTGAGGTTTGCTCCAATACCATCACATGCTCCTTTACCATGAGCTGTAGGATGAAAATGCCACTCAGCTGGCATTCGAAAATCTTTTTCATGAGCTATAAGATTTGCGAAGCTGCTTTTGTTTTTAAAATGTTGACGAGCTCCGTCCGAAACGTAGTATACCTTCTCAACTGTGAATTCAGATTTTAGATAATTTAGTATTATTTTCTGGTATTCATAAACTGCAACGGTATCATGTTTTAAATCGTCGGATATGATTGCCATACTTTTGTGTTCCAGTTTTTCATCTTTCTTGTAGTAAATAACTACTGTGAATATAGTTGCTTGGTCGTTATTGAAGTGGAATGCTTGTATGGCATCCTGAAGAACATATTTATAGTTTTCTGCGAAATCATATGAAATAACGAATTCACCAGACTTCAAATGTATCTTCAAATCCTGGATGAATGACCATTGCTGTTTGACTAAAAAGTCATGGGTTCTCAAATTTAGCAATCCAGTACACATTTCATCCGCAAAATCATCCACATTTAAAATGATTGTTTTCAATGTGCATCTTTCAGTCTGAAGCCAAGATTCAAATTTGACCTCCTCAATACATTCTCTATCAAAAGAGTTGATTAAATTCTCTTTGATGAATGTGGTTTCCGGGCAATTTGAACATTCACCTAAGTGGCAAGAAGTTGATGCATTAGAACACATGGTCAATTTAAGGCAATCGCGGTAATCGTGCAAATCTTCTGGCGAATCATCTGTTAAGTTCTTTAAGTTGATTTGCTTCAACATCAGTTTAACATTTTCATGGTAAATGCAAACGCATACTGTGTGAGTTCCGCTGCTTCCTGCCAAAACGCAATGTTTTGGCCTCAGTTGGGTAAATTTTGTGAAGCCAATTTTGACATCCTCGTGTTCAGATTGAAATGTTGCGAATAACTCGTTCAGGTTGCAGAGAACCATTCTCTTCTGCATTTGAACTTTCTTGCCATCGATTCGTACAGACACGCAGTCTTTCTTCCCTGGCATCAGGCGACTCATATCATCTCGCTGATAAAACTGAGTTACTAGAGCTTCAGTTTCGCACTCTAAAGTTTTTCCCTTCTTTTTGTTTGGGAGTGTGAGAATCCCATGCTCAGCAACCAATTTTTTAGCAATTCTTGCTTTTCGTTCAGACGTTCCAAACTCAGTCATTATTTTTGCACAACTCCATGTTGATGGAGCAAGCGTGAGAAGTTGAATTCTTTCAGCTCTACTCTGTGATGTTTTGTATTTCTCTTTTATTTGTTCAAGAACTTCTACTGCATCCTTATGATATTGGTTTTGACACTCATTCTTTGAACTTATACCTTCTACTGAAAAGTTCGAATCACCATCATCATCAACAGTTCTGTCATCATTCTCACAACTACTTTTGTCTTCATCTGAAACAACTTCAACGCAAGCCTCATTACTATTCAAATCCGGTAATTCTTTCAACTTTCCGAGCTCTTTCCTGCATGATCCACAAATTAGCAACTGTTTTGACAGCGTAGGGAATTTTTTTAATAAGCCGTCGGAAATATTTCGCATATCTGATGATCTGTGAAACTTTTTCTTAAAGGGATTAAAACAAAAACTTCCATGAATTTTATTTTCAATCTTAGCCTTTTTAGGAGCCGTAGACATTGTGAAGATTAATTATGTTAGAAATTATGTAAATAAAACACGTCTAAACTTTAACGCTGTTTGTAAAAAACTGATTTCCGAATGTCTTCACAATGACAATAAATAGTTTTTTAAGATCATATAGGTAGCGCATTTTAATGAATGTGTGTAAAATCTTTTATTAGGGTCAAGAAGGGATTAGTGTGGTTTAACCGCATGTTACAAAATAATAATGAAGTACCTATTTTAACCAAATGTTACTAATAATAATAAACTACCTGTTAACTTCACTCACTTTTTAAAGTCAAGTGTCATAAAATAATAAAGAAACTGGCATTTCGGAGAATGGCCATAAAATATTACCACGTGAATCAAAAACTTGTCTCTGGGGCACCTGATATTTTGACAATAAAAATTGCATTCAATATTACGTGAGCTCAAAACTACCTATAGGATTGACAAAAAAGCCGTAATGAAAGGCAAGACTCAGAAAAAATGTTGGGGTGGAAAAATGTTGGGAGTTTAACATATTGTGGGTATTACAGTATCGTGGGTATGAAATTTTAGTTAGGTATGTTACATACCGTCGGAAAGGTAAATTTGTCTAGTTTCTCAGTATAAGTTTTATTTTTGAGGTTTTAGAAACACTTACACACAAATAGGAAAAAATTCAAAATAGTTCGTATGCAAAAATTTTAAAACCTTGGTCTTGGGTTACAATACATTTATTTTGATAGATATCCCACTCGCATCCCACAAAGCGACCAAAAAGCTTTTAAAGGAAAAGACCTAAGCTTTCTTTTGAGCAAAAAAAAAAAAAAAAAAAATGGTGCGATTTGAAAAAAAAGTCAAAAAAATTTTTAATTTTGCAAAAAAAAAATCAAAAATTTTTTTTTTTATTTTTTTAATTTTTTTTTTAGAAAGATTGAAGAAATAGCTATCTAAACTATTTGGGACAAATTTTCCTAAGAACAATAGGTAATAAGTTACATAGATGAGAAAAAACACCTGTATGGCCAAAATGTCAAATTTTGACCCACTCTAACTCAGAGAGTTCTTGACCGATCTTGTTGAAAAATTGTGTCTAAAATACTATCCAATAGGACTAACGTTGGTGCAAATTTCATCCCGATCGGAAGACATCGGTTTCAAAAGTTCGGTCACTTGACATGAAATGTCCCATATATATATATATATATATATATATATATATATATATATATATATATATATATATATATATATATATATATATATATATATATATATATATATATATATATATATATATATATATATATATATATATATATATATATATATATATATATATATATATATATATATATATATATATATATATATATATATATATATATATATATATATATATATATATATATATATATATATATATATATATATATATATATATATATATATATATATATATATATATATATATATATATATATATATATATATATATATATATATATATATATAATATATATATATATATATATATATATATATATATATATATATATATATATATATATATATATATATATATATATATATATATATATATATATATATATATATATATATATATATATATATATATATATATATATATATATATATATATATATATATATATATATATATATATATATATATATATATATATATATATATATATATATATATATATATATATATATATATATATATATATATATATATATATATATATATATATATATATATATATATATATATATATATATATATATATATATATATATATATATATATATATATATATATATATATATATATATATATATATATATATATATATATATATATATATATATATATATATATATATATATATATATATATATATATATATATATATATATATATATATATATATATATATATATATATATATATATATATATATATATATATATATATATATATATATATATATATATATATATATATATATATATATATATATATATATATATATATATATATATATATATATATATATATATATATATATATATATATATATATATATATATATATATATATATATATATATATATATATATATATATATATATATATATATATATATATATATATATATATATATATATATATATATATATATATATATATATATATATATATATATATATATATATATATATATATATATATATATATATATATATATATATATATATATATATATATATATATATATATATATATATATATATATATATATATATATATATATATATATATATATATATATATATATATATATATATATATATATATATATATATATATATATATATATATATATATATATATATATATATATATATATATATATATATATATATATATATATATATATATATATATTTATAAAGTTAATATAAAAAGCAGTGATAATAAAAACTATTTTCTACAAGAGAGTTGGTTGTACAGAATCTAAATTTAACTAACTTGTGCTATAAGTTGCAAATAAAAAATCAATTATTTGGTTGCGGCTTTTAGTTTTGCTGTTTTTGCTTATACATACAGAAATACATACTCTATTCATACAAACAAATTTGCCGCTAAGTTTTGTGATCTTGTTCGCTGCTGTTCTATTCTTAACAATATAAGAACGCAAATTTGTATACATACATACTTACAATGCCGGGAAAGAAGAAGATAACTTATCAATGCATCTGCAACAAGAATATCACAAAGTCTCAAAACAGTGTGGGTTGTTTTCTGTGCGGAAAATATTTTCACATCAATTGTGCAAATGTTTCAACTGAGCAACATAAAATATTTTGTAAAAACAAAAAAATTTTCGCTATGGATGTGACTCTTGTAGCTCACTACCTAAAGAAAAGCGTGTTGCTAGTCTTTCAGCATCAGCTGGCGATATACAGCTGGAGCTCCACAATATTACAATGGACATTGAAACTGAGTTTGGGGAGTACAATCGTTCTATTGAGAAGCAAGTTCATGCGAGTATGGCAGCCTTTGAGCATAGGATGCTTGACTTATTTATGAAATTTCGTGCTGTGCAAGAGGAAAAAATAGAACGACTTAGAAAAGGGCAGCTGATCAGCATAATCATAAGTATGTTCAAATTGTAAAGCGTCTGAACAATTTAGAGACTCATAACAATGTGTTGCAAAGAAGGCTTAATAGAAGCAATTTCATAGTTAGAGGTTTACCAAGGAACATTAAAGACCTGAGAACTCCTTTATATAAAATCGCATCACTTTGCGGATCACCAATTACTCATAGTGATTTGGGTCATTGTGCTTACATATACAGTGGTAAAGCTGTTTTAGTGAAACTAAACTCTGTGCAGTTGCGTGATAAGATTATGGTTAACTTTTCGAATAAACGTTTCCTTTGGCTTAAGGATATAATTGGTGGAGACATTGCTTCTAAAGTTCACCTCTCTGATCATTTGACTCCGGAAGCGGCCAAGTTGTTAGCGATTTGCAAGGACCTTCATTCAAAAACCAAAATAGTTAAATATAAATACATCAATTATGATGTGCCTAAAGTATATCTGAGCTTACCAAATAATATGCAGAAGGTTTTTAATATGGAGCAATATCTTAACATCTTGCATAATGTTTCTGATTCCAATTCCAATCCTGGAAATTTTAATGATGGGTTATCAGAAATTCAACCTGTAATGTTAAATGCACCCTATGTGATAAATGAGTCTTCAATTGATGGTCAAACTTATGTCGGCGACGTTAGTTCTTAGACTAAATAATTTTATTTTCTTATTTAGAAATTTATTATAAGTAGTTTTTTGTGTCATCTTAACTTTTATATTTGATTATTTCTTTATTTGTGCTTTGCTTTCATAAAGTTTATTGTTATAAATTTACATTGTTAATATGAATGTTACACAGAATTTAGGGCCAGTAATTAGTGATAATAGTTTTCTGAGATCTCATTTTAGTAACCGGAATCAAAATGTGAATATTGGTCATTTAAATTGTACAAGTTTTAATTTGAAACCTATTTCTACAAAGTTTTCTGAAATCAATCATTTGTTGAATGGTGAGATTCTAAATATTTTTGGTGTTAGTGAAACGTGGCTGAAGGAAACTGTTTCTACTAGTGTAGTGGATATTCCAGGCTATGTTTGTCACAGAAATGATCGCCCACATACGAGGGGTGGTTGAGTTGCTCTATATGTTGCGAGGGATATTAAACACTAAATGGGTAGTAATTATGGAGTTGTTGAGTGCCTGTTTGCTGAACTTTGTATTGATGAGTGTTGGTGGGAGTTGTTTATTTACCTCATGGCGACTTTGCTTCGTTTGAGGGTGAAGTGTCTGACCTGCTAGTTCAATACTCTAACATTGTTGTTGTAGGTGATTTTAATAATAACCTAATTAATATGAACAAATCTCTGTTGGTACGCAACAACTGTCATAGAATGGGGCAGCGTTACAGTAAAATTTAATGTATTTTAATTTAATGTCATTTAAAAAATACAATTGTTCAATTCACAACCTACATGTTTCTACACAAATGTTTATTTAGAAATTGTCAACAACATTTATACGATCTACAACACATACAACAAGTTGTGAATTGACCAAATATTTTTATTAATTTTAATAAACGGGCATGTCTGACACTCGCATCTCGCATAACATTTGCTATTGTGACGAAGTTGCAAGATAGGTGTTCTGTGAATCGAAATCTCCATACTTTTGCGAGTTCAAATCGCAACAGTATACTGAAGCGAACTGATGAATTTAGACTAAACTCAACTTTAAAGAAACAATCAAATGAGGAATAAATTAAATTAAATTTTTTCTTTTTATTTGCATCAAACCCAATAACATATTCTTACAATTTGTATTAAAAATATGAAATTTACAAAATTTTGTTTGCTTTTGCTTGTCCATTATTTTCTTCTGTAGAAGCGATTTTAATAAACAGCTGACATATTTAATACGGCAAATCGCAAGTAAAACGCGTGAGTTTCAGAACATGAAAAATCAAGTTAGACGATTTGCTACTCACATGCGATTTGACAATGGTGCGAGTGTCAGAAAATATATCGATATATTTTTAAATATCGATCGGCATCGATATATATATCAAATATAAAATATCGATATTTCTATATACATATATCGATATTTTTCAACCATGGTCATTCATTCATACATAATTCCCAACTTTTTTAAAAATAAAACACAAAAATTTCCTTTCTAATAAATAATTAAGCTGAAAAAGACTTAATTTTCAACATTCTCACTGTTTCACCAATATCTTATGGAACGGACATCAACAAAATTATACTCAAAGAAAGATAATTTTTCGAATACAGAAGATATTATAAATAAAACAAAAGATTTTGTTAAGCCCGTTTCAGACTATCATACTTTTTTAATACTTTTGTGGAAAATGGAACTCTGATATGATGCGTTGTTATTGTTTATTGAAATTTTTCAAACTGAAATTATATCAGGGAGGCATTTTTGTTAAAAGTATTAATACTTGTATTATAGTCTGAAACAGCCTTTAAGGCCGTTTCGGACTATAGTACAAGTATTAATACTTTTGAAGATATACCTTCCTGATTTAATTGCTGTTTGAAATTTTTCAAAAAACAATAATAATTTATCATGTCAGGGTTTCATTTTCCTCAGAAGTATTAATACTTTTATTATAGTCTGAAACGGCCTTTGGTTAGGAACATTCTATTTGATAAAGATTATGCCGAAATTTTTTTAAAACTGCACGAAAAACAAAACCAAAGCTTAAAATGTCGAATTTGATACTGTCGATATTTTTTGAAAATAATATCGATATATAGCAATTAAAAATATCGACGTCATATATCGGTATATTTTTCAGAAAAAATCGATATACCGATATTTTGCCCATCCCTATTGTGTACTTTTGTTTACTTATAAAATGGCGATTTCAAAGTGCGCATCATTATTCCAGACACCAACCTATCACATTTGTCAACCAATATTGTTGCCATATGCATAAAACATAAAATCTCAAGAAAAAATAGTAAGGCCAAAACTAAAAATATTTAAAAAACTGTGTTCGATACTATGGTTTCAAAAAATATAGAGCACAGATAAGAATCTCTATTCGAGCATTATTTCGATAAATAAACAGAATGTGCGTGCCTCAGCACATGCAAAAGTGAGTTTTGCAATTTTGAACTAACAAATGATTTAACAATCGCGCATTTTTCAGCACATGGGTGAATGATATATAAATCATTAAAAGTGGATAGCAAATGGCGGCGTAATGATCAAAGCAATACAAAGGGCGGTATTTATGGGCATGGTAAAAATTTAAATATGTACATATATACAATTATCTTTAACTAGTTAACCCACGCAATAAACGTTATAACTCCCACTGTGCAATGCCATGAAAATTCACATTATAAACATATATTTCTATAGTTATTTCTTCACATAGTGTTCTCATCAAGTATCAACATAAAACCTGTAATCGAACGATATGTATAAACATTTAATACACTTTAATTATGATGATGTAACAACTAAACAATTTCTGCGGCCGACCATAAAACTTTCGACAAAGCAACAAAAATAAAAGCAAATACAAACCAAAAAGGTAAAGGACAGCAAATTTACCGGAGTTTTTGTTTACGTTTTTGGTATTCTTTCCTAATGCATACATATTTCTTATTATTTTAACAAGAAACATGAGTAAAATTTTTAATTTAAATTCAAGATGCTTTAGCCTGTATCTTGCCTTTGCAGTACATTGTTCTTAAAATTTCCTGCCACTTACCTTGGTAGGATAAATATGCTTAGATTCACCAACTGACAGTTTTATATAATCCTCAGCATGTTGTACTCCAGTCGCATCTTTTAGACTTACAACAATAATGTTGTTCGTCTCACGTGGTAGATTTATCTGAAATAGAAATAACAAAACATGTAGACCAAAGAAAAGCAAAAATAAATAAAGTTAATATGATTTACTGTAATTTAATAGAGATAAAATATGTTAACGTATAAAATATACATGGATGTAAGTATTCATATGTATGTTTACATGTATGTACCCAGCAAAAACTGTTGTCATTTTTGTAACCGGAATTACTATTTTAATGGGGTACAAAGCAATGAGTGGTATTTATTCATCTTATTACTGATGCAAATTACAATTACTACTTAGTAACTAATAAAATTAGTTACCTGAAAGTAGTTATAATTTGTTATATTTTATTAAAATAAGTAGACACATACTTTCTAAGTTAGCATGTGTTTGTATATGAAAACTAATTTTTGGCGCTGGAACTTATAAGTCAACAATAGCTGAGTGAGTAAAGTACTTGAGTTAAAAAAAAAAGTGTGAAAAAATATTAACTAAATATGTATACATAGTTGGGGGATTCAAACGGTTGTCATAGTCATGTCTTAAAATAATAACACGAAAAAATATGACAGGTGTGAGCACCCCATCATAATTGTGTGCTATTTCAAATTTGAGTCAGCTGATTAAAAAAAAACAATTAGATATATTTGGAATTAATATGCCAAGAACAAGCGAAAAAACAAAAATAATAGCCGGTTTGTGCGAAAATTACATATTGGACGTTGTAATACATAAGACCTTACCTGATTATCGTTTAAACAATCCATTCTTAACTAAAATCTAGATATGTTTCCTTCGTACATACAAAATTAAATTGTTAAAATACATAAACATAAACAAAACCAGCTGTTGTTCACTAATAGGGCATTTACATTGTCTCGAAATCCAATAGATTTGATTTGAAATCTTTTTCGAAATCTATATCATTTACACTAATAGCCCATTCAGACTGCAGCTAAATTAAGTTTTTGTTGATTTCGGCTGAAATCAACTTGAAATTAAGTTATTTCCCATACATTTTGTCGTAGCCCAAATAACGTTATTTTCTTTAATTTCGGCGAAATTAACTTGAAATTACAATGCACATACCTGTGTTTCTTTTAAAGTTACTTTTTTTGGAATAACGTATTTACAACTGTAGAGAGAACAACGTAAATTTAAATTATAAACGTATAAAAAGATTTTAAACGAAAGAAAAGAATCTGTTGTGACCCAAAAAGTTCAAAATTCAAACAAACCCTATGAAATGGAGGATGTATCAACTGCAAAATGTCAGCCGAAATTAAGCCAAACGCTGTATGAACACTTTTAATTTGGTAAGAAATTTCGGCACGAAATCAAGTAATTTTGGTGCAGTCTGAATGGGCTATAAGTTTATTTGACATTTTTCTAGATTTCGTATCCAAGAATAAATACTTTGACTAAAATTTATCTGATACTGTAACCCAACAAATGCCACCTTAGATAATGCACACACAAAAAAATTTAAAAAACCAAAAATCGCAACAAAAAAAAAAAACAAATGAAAAAAGTCGCCAGAACGAAAAAAAAAGTGTCATAACCAAAAAAAATTGTTAAAACTAAAAAAATCACGAAAAAAAACCCCAAAACCGAAAAAGCGCCAAAACTAAAAAAAATCGCCATAACTAAAATAAATCGCTTAAAATAAAAATATCGTCAAAAAGTGAAAAAAAAACGTTAAAAACGGCAAAATTAAAAATTGTCAAAACTAAACAAATCGGAAAAAAACAAAAAAAAAATTGCAAAAAACTAAAAATAGCCAGAAAAAACGAAAAAATCACGACAAAAAAACTGCCAAAATGAAAAAAGGGGCAAAAAAGAAACGGGATATATGTACATACTTATGTGTATTCGTACGGAACCCTTTGTGTGCGAGCCAAAGTCGCACTTTACTTAACTTATTATATTAATAATGTGGAACATTTCCAATGTAAACCGTTTGTGATATTTACTCTCTCTCTCTCTCTCTCTCTGTAATATCTCTACATTATCCAAATTTGGTTTATGTATTTTTCACCGACAGTGGGCTTTCAAAGCCGTTTTTTTGTCAAATTTTTTTTAAAATAATTTTATGTCCGATCTGTGTCCAGCTATTTTAGTTTTTAGCTTGTTCCCTGTGGTACCGACATAGACTCACACCTGTCTTTTTCATTGCCCATAAAGTTGATTTTGTATATTACATGAGAGTTTTCCATTTTGTCCAATTTGCATTTTGTTCTACAAAACAATTGCTTTAGTGTCTTGTGGGATGTGTGTGCGATCTTATATTTTTCGGCGTTGTATATGCCTGCATTTTTAATTCTTTCAGTGATTTTGGGAACATACGTCAAGGACATATACATTCGTCTTATTATTCGTTACTATTCTCTTCTTTTGTTTGTAATTATTCAGTAAATTGCTTATCAAGTTTGCGGGAAAATTTTTCCTTTGCAGAATATCTTTTATTATTCTAATGTTTTTGGCATGATAAATGTCATCACTAATGGTTAACACTCTTTTAATTAAGTTATTGTATTGATTACACGGTGCTACAGTGAAAATATACTTGGAAAGTGACCTAGTGTAAGTTGTAGGCATTATTAAGTAGATCATAAATATATTTTTAAAAGTTCGGAAACACCCCCAAATTTCGGAGTTATTCCGAAAAAACTATTTTCGGGTAGGTCCGAGTACTTATGAACACGTAACTCAGTTGATTTTAATCCGATCTTCAATTTTTTAACGCTTTATGAAAGACAAAGAATAGATCTTTCCAACCGTATACATTTTATGCTATATTAATTAATTATTGGTAGTAATTTTCGTAATAACATCTGCAATTTTGTTTATTTTTTATGTTTTTTTAACTTTAGAGTTCTTTTTTTTATAATTTTTTCTATAAAAGCAGATGTATTTGTATAAAAAATGTTAAATAGAATTTTATAACAAATAAAATGAACTTTAGTTTTTTAAATCGGACAATATTTGTGAAAGTTATTAAACTTTATTTAAATTTAAATAGCAGTTGATACCCCCAAGCGGAAAAAAATTTAAGTGAGAATAATTTTTTTTATACTGAGATAACAAAAGAGATAAATTAAATACTTTAGTTAAGTTGCAATGCTCTTTATGTTTTTGTTTTAATTTTGCCGTTAGATATTTTGCCATTTATTTATTACTTGAGTGCATTGCACTTGATAATGCAGAATTTAATATACCCTTCACTATTCTGAAGTAAATTTTAAACATAAAATATACTATAAGGGAAGTATTTACAATTTCCTTTTCTTTTTGAAATTATAATAAATTTAATTTTTATGTAAGTATATAGATTTGAAACAATGTTTTAAAATTTTTTTGTAAGCATTTTATGTCGATTGTAACTTTTGTGGTAAATACACAAACTGTTATAAATGAATACGTAATGACAAAACATACACACCTAAAGTAGAGGGTGTATAAGAAATAAATTGTTTATTATTTTAAAAATAAAGTGTTACTATTTGGAATTTGTGAAAAGATTAGTGTTACTTAAATATTTAAATTAAAAAAGTAAGTTTGTGTTATTTTTTTATCTTTAATAAAAAAAATATAATGTGGATTTTAACTTCTATTTCAGTGTGTGATAAGCGTAATAATTTTTGTTTTATCTGTGGCTTATTCGCTGACAAAAAACATCGATTACATTTTAAAAATAATAAAGCCTTAGTTACTTCTTTTAATGCCTTTTTTAAGTGTTCGTATGTTTTTAGCAAATGGTATGAACCCGAATGTGTTTGCATAACCTGCTCAATTGCACTTAAACAATGTAAGTCTAAAATTTTTATAAACCAACCTTTACCATTCTCTGCTCCAATGGTTTGGCATCGTCAAATTTTTCATAAACCAGAAGATTGTTACTTCTGTCAAACAAACGTTGTTGGTTATAAGTACAAAAACCGTGATCGTATTAATTATGCCAATGTGTTAACTGTATCCAAGCCAAAAATAATCAAACATAATGCAAGTACGACTGAAGAAGAACATGAATCCGGGGAAGAAAAGTCTGCAGACATGGAATGTGACCAGACGTTTGTTGCACAGTCGGTGGAACCCCATTTAGTGACAAATGAAGATTTTCATGATCTTGTTCGAGATTTGAAACTATCATGGAGACAAACAGAGATGTTAGCGTCTCGACTAAAACAGTGGAATATCACTAAAAGTGACTTTAAAGTAACATTTGCAAGAGACAATCCCCAAATACAGTTTGAGCACATTTTTAAAGCTGACAATGATAATAACAACCTTGTATATTGCTCAGATGTAGATGAGTTATTTCATTGTCTGAATTACCAACATCAACCGAACGACTGGAGATTATTTTTGGACGGCTCGTGTAAAAGTAAGTAATATTTTTTTGTTATTCAAAAATCTTTAACATATTTTTTAGGTTTGAAAGCAGTTTTATTACACAACGAGAATCAGTTGCCCTCAGTGCCTATAGCATACGCTACTAACATGAAAGAGTCGTATGCAACAATGGAAAATATACTGGATTTAATATGTTATAAAAAGTATCAATGGCAAATAGTTTCAGATCTAAAAGTTCTGACAATTTTATTCGGAATGCAAGGAGGCTATACTAAATTTCCTTGCTATATTTGCGAATGGGACAGTCGTGGGAAAGACCAATACAAGCAAAAAAAGTGGCCACCAAGAACAATTTTTCAAATTGGCAAGAAAAACGTCTTAAAAATTCCACTAGTGAGTACCGAAAAAATAATTTTGCCACCGTTACACCTCAAATTAGGATACATGAAGCAGTTCGTGAAACGCCTGGATAGGGAGAGCGATGCCTTTTTACACTTAAAATCAGTTTTCCCAAGAATAAGTGAAGCAAAAATAAAAGAAGGTACAAATGTTTATTGATTTCTAAACATAATTGTATTATTTATTTTATTTTTAGGTATTTTTGTTGGTCCTCAAATCCGCAAAATCATGTTTGACGAAGAATTCACAACGAAACTAAATGTTGTGGAAAAAAGAGCATGGAGAAGCTTTATTAGTTTATGTGAAAACTTTTTGGGAAATAAAAAAAGTGAAAATTATATTGATGTAGTAAAAGAATTTCTGGAGGCTTATGCAGAAATGGGATGCAGAATGTCCATTAAAGTTCATTTCCTGCATGCACATTTAGATTTTTTCCCAGAAAACCTAGGACAATTCAGTGATGAGCAAGGCGAACGATTTCACCAGGACATTTTGGATATCGAAAGACGCTTCGAAGGAAAAAGCCAAGTAAGAATGATTTCAAATTACTGCTGGTCACTTAAGAGAGAAACAGACGATTTAATGTACAAGCGAAAGAGGTCTAGCAAGCACTTTTAATCATATATTCTTAATTTCTAAATAAAATAATTTGAATACTGTTATTTTAAAATATTTATATAATCATATTATTATAAGATTAAAAAAATAAAGAAAATGTAGTAGCTATTGATCAATATTTGTGAAAGCAAAATTTTTAACTTTTGAAAAACCTTAAAAACTTTTTTACTTTTTACTCGATTTTATTTATTGAAAGCTGGTTTAACTCAGAACTAAATTAGCTTTAATTAAATATATACATAAGGGTATGTTTTTGTTGTACTGTAACAAATTATACTTTATAATTTTCATATAAAAATATCTTAATCTACTTACACATTGAAATTTATGGTTTAAGTTTTTCATTGAATAAAAATATTTTTTCACTCCGTATTTATATATCAAATAGAAAACATTGCCTTTCATTTTTTCAATAGGTTATGGGCCTTACTCATCATTGATTTTTTTTGTTGAAAGTGCAAATTTGTTATATTAGAATTATACGCGAGCGAGAATTAATAAAAATGTCTTCTGCAAACGGATTATTTCAAGTCGAAAAATTAGTTGGATCTGAAAATTGGTCCACGTGGTGTTTCGCATTAAAGACTCAGTTTGAGTTGGACAATTTATGGACCTGTGTTGAAGGAACTTGCGAAGATGCTGCAAAAGAGACGCAAGCAAGATGCCGTCTTATTCTTTCGTTGGACAAGAATCTGTATGTGTACGTGCACGAAGCTGTTACTTCCAAGGAAATTTTTGAAAAACTCAAGAGCTTATTTCAAGATTCTGGTTTGGATAGACGCATTGGACTCTTGCGGAAATTGTGCTCCATTCAGATGACCGACTGTACTTCAGTAGAACATTATGTTTCTGAAGTTGTATCAATAGCACAAAAGCTAAATGGTATTGATTTCAAAGTATCTGATGAATGGATAGCGTCAATTTTATTAAAGGGACTGCCAATAGAATATAATCCTATGATTATGAGTATTGAAAGCTCCGGAAAAAAGATAACTTCAGATGCTATCAAGGCTAGGCTATTACAGGATGTTAAATTTGAGCCACAAGTTTCAGATCTAGCTTTAGTAACCAGGAAACAGTTTAAGAAGAAGGATATAAAAAATATTAAATGTTTCAATTGCAAGAAATTTGGCCATTATGCAACAAAATGTCCAAATCGTCAAAACAGTAACAGACATCAGTCGATGTTTGCTGCTTATATTGCAAAAGATTTGAGTCAAGAAAGTTGGTACTTCGATAGCGGAGCATCTATACATATGGCACATTCAAAAAGCATGTTTAGAGATATTAAGAAATATGAGGCCGAAATACGTATTGCAAATAACAAAACCTTGAAAGCCGTTGGTATAGGAACGGTTGATATTGATGTTAATATACCAAATGGATGTCAGAAAGTAACAATTGAAGATGTTTTGTATGTTCCTGAGCTTGGTACAAACTTATTATCTATAAGTGAAATAATTAAAAGAAAGAAAAGAGTTGCTTTTAGCAATTATGGATGTGATGTTCTTGATGGTAAAAATAAGTTGGTGGCTTCTGGGAAATTGGTCGATGGTATGTATAAACTATGTACTCCTATTAATCCGTGTGTTTACTTGGCTAGTGATTTCACAAATTATGAAACATGGCACAGACGTTGGGGTCATGTACACCAACAATCAATGGAAAAGCTGAAATCAGATGGTATGGTTAAATATGACAAGTCTGTAATATTAAATTGTGTAGCATGTGCTCAAGGAAAACATGCAAGGTCAAAGTTTCCTAAAGAAGGTTCAAGAGCCAAAAATATTTTAGAAATAGTTCACACAGATTTGTGTGGTCCCATGGAGGTCAAGACGAATGGTGGAAATCTCTACATGCTAACGTTTACAGATGACTACAGTCGAAAAGTGTTTACATATTTATTGAAGGATAAAAGTTCAGTTTTTGAAACATTTATCAACTTCAAGACACTTGTAGAAAATCAGACAGGTAAAAAGTTGAAATGCCTAAGATCGGATAACGGAGGCGAATTTGTGAATCACCGTATGTCCAATTATTTAAAAAAATATGGAATAATTCATCAAAAAAGTGTGGCTTATAGTCCGCAGCAAAATGGTCTTGCAGAGCGGATGAATAGGTCAATAATTGAAAAAGCTAGATGTATGTTATATGACGCGAAGCTGCCTAAATATTTTTGGGGAGAAGCAGTGAATACAGCTTGCTACTTAATTAATCGCATACCACATCGAATTACTAAGAAGTGTCCAGATGATATATGGTATGGAAGAAAGCCAAATCTAAATCACTTACGAATTTTCGGTTGTAGTGCAATGGTACACATTCCAAATCAAAAAAGAAAAAAACTAGATGCAAAATCTGAGAAAATGATTTTCATTGGTTACTGCAACGAAACCAAAGGTTATCGGTTATATGAACCTACTAGAAAGCGTGTTACAATAAGTCGTGATGTTATATTTTTTGAAGAAGAGTTCAAGTCCATTAACAAAGCGAAGTCAATCGAAGAATACTGGTTTTCAATTCCATCTTTAGAGAAGACCTTAATTGAAACTCAAGAAACATCAAACGATGCGGGTAATGATGAAGATAATGATTCATTGTTATTCTCATCATTTACAGAAGATAACAATGAAGTGGGGGAATTAAGGAACGAGCAAAGCCAAGCAGCAGAGTCAGATCACATTCCAAGGCGTAGTGAACGTTTAGCAAAGAAAACTCAGATTGGACTTATTGCAACAAATGATGTAGTAGAGGAGCCTTTAACGTATGAAGAAGCCTTGAGTCGTCCTGATAGAGGAAAGTGGTTAGAAGCAATTAAAAGTGAAATAAGTTCTCTGGAAATCAACAATACTTACGCAGAAGTAAGCCCTTCCTGTTGCAAAAATCCAATCAAAACAAAGTGGGTTTTTAAAATTAAGGATGAGCCAGATGGTTCAAGAAGGTACAAGGCACGTCTCGTAGTTAAAGGTTATACTCAGAAAAAGGGAATAGACTACGAAGAAACATATTCACCGGTGATCCGTTATACATCTCTAAGACTACTATTAGCACTAGCAGCAAAATACAACTTAGAAATCGAACATATGGA